>BQNB010031386.1:0-54027 GCA_026074375.1 Tanacetum coccineum | reverse complement strand
CCCGCATTTAATATCTTTGTAATTTCTTTTCTAGCTCCTTGCTAGTTTATAAAATTTTGCCGTTCAAAAAAAAAAAAACCCTAATTAATCTAACAATTTATATTACAGTGCTTTGTATTCTTCATATATAGTTTGACGTTTGAGAACATTAGCTAAAACTAATCAAAAACTAATTAGTACTTTAGCTAATGTATGTTTTTGTTGAAATACTTTGTACGCTTGAATATTAATTACTAGTACTTTGGCTTATGTTTCATTCTAATGTTAGACTTTAGTACGAGAATGTTATTGTTAGTTTTATTAATGTTTAATGGATCTACCTTGGTTTTCACTTATGATTTTTGTTTATTTTACTTTATGCATATGTTTATTGATGAGTTTGAGTGTTTGGCTATTAAATACATTAATTTTGTATACATTCAAGCTTTTCAAGCCAAGCTCAAGCTTGAATCAAATCCTACTCAAGCCAAGCTCAAGCTTATATGGTTAAAGCTTGACGAGCTATCAAGCTAAGCTCAAGCCTATTTTCTTTTCAAGCCAAGCTCAAGCCCTATCAAGCTCGAGCTCGGCATGACTCGATTACACCCCTAATCATAATTCACTTCGGTTGATATTCATTAAGCTCAATCCAGATTACCTATGCGGGTACATAAATCCTCAATCACTGATGGAGGTACAGGAACTCCAGGTGCTAAGAGGGTAAGGGAATGTCCCTCAGCAGCGGCGGTAGATAGACCTCCTACCTCGTAAGTGCTCGGTGGGGGCATAACTAGCATCGGAGGTGGTGTGATAGGTGCCATCAACCACTCCTCGTTCCCCTCCCAAACTTCCTCATCATCCTTGGGTCCCTCAGAATCATCATCACCAGAGTCGTCATCACCAAATAAAACCGCTAGGTCCTCCTCCACGTCCATCACTAGGGCGACCATCTGCTCCTCTACCTCAACTATCGGCTCAGCAATCTCATCGATCACTGGGTCAACCATCGGCTCATCTACCTCAACTCCTAAAGGCTCGCCCAGCTCTCCTAACAATGGCACATCTGCCTCAATCCACCCGTTCATGTTGTTTGGGTTACTAGCATAACTGGGCGGTGGTCTAGGCGCAAAGAAGTCATACGCGGGATGTGGATCTGGCTCATCCATCGGGAAGTCGAACACACGGTCAGGTGAAAAGGGTTCGCCCATAATAGTCAAAGAAAAGAAATACTTATATTAGTAATCATCATATACATATTTTTATCGTATGTGAAATTACGCTCATCATATATTAGGATGATTTCATTATATCGCATTAAATGCTTAAAGAAATTAGACTCTTCGCGAGAAGCGAATACCATAGAACGGATGCCGTATATATATACTTATATAATTATTACTTATACCAAGTGTATCCCACTTGTCACGCACATAGATTGCAATTAAAGGCATCACACAAGGCATCTAAGGATCGGGAACAACACGCACCTAAATCAGAAATTTAACCATAAAAAAATTAGTAATTTAATTACAGTATTATAATACGTATAACATAAATATTATAATGCTTAATTTTCATAAATCCCAAATAAATAGTATAATAACCATATAAATAAACATTATATGTACTATGAACATATAAATGGTATTATATGTTTAAATTAAGTGATGGATACTTAATTTAACCATAATTGAATTATGAAGTATTATAATAACCAATCGGTGTATTTTCCGCTTAGTGCAAAATTCACGAAGTACGACGTACTTTTTACCCAGAAATCAAACAGAACCTTTGAAACTCACAAATAAATTTGCTCGTTGTTGCTAATTCTTTCCTAACATGATTATACACTTTATTGTGATTTGTTTTTTATGTGTAGGCAATCGAAGAGCACCAAGAAAGAAGAGAAGGACAAGAAAACTAGTTTCCACCTTGTTCCAATATCTTAGACATCATTTGGGTTGTGATTGAATAGGTTTTTCAAGAATCAAAATTTGATTTATGGTTTGTATATATGTGTGTGTATCCGGTCGAAAAAGAGAGAGCAAGAGGGAGAGACAACAAGATTTTTGAACTATGTTTTATGTGTTTATTCTTTGTGTGTGTAGGTTAAAAAATCTTGGGAAGCACTTATAATCATTGTATCTTGGAAATCAAAATGGTGGAGTGTGGGTGTTGCCTTGAAGCCGTCGGCTACATGCATGCTAGGGAGGCTTACCATATTTTTTTTGACAATTTTATTTATGTGTTAAACCCAGTGTTGCAAAAATCGGCCTAGGCGGCCGATTAATCGGCGCCTAGGCGCTAGGCGGGGATTAACCGCCTTGATTTTCACTAATCGGCCTTATTAATCGTTTTGGTCAAAAATCGGTCAATATACCGATTAATCCCCGCCTAACTGATTAATCGCTAGGCGGTACTCGGCCGCCCAGCTAGCGCCTAGCGATTTTTGCAACCTTGGTTAAACCTTTGTCTAATTTTAATTAAAAGTAGCACTTGACCATTTAAATGTAAGTATGTATCTATTACTTTAAAATGCGAGTTTTGGCCAAGTCGAGGAACAAAAGACGACGGAGTCCGCGAAAATATAATTTATCAAGATAAAATATTAACAGGACGCGCCATAATTTAATATGATGCTAAAAACGTTTAACGGTCGCGTGGTCAAACGTTGACTCGCGAAACGACCAAAAATAGAAATTTCTCCAAATCATTCCGAATAAAATACGAAAATATTTATTCTTGACAAATAAAATATTAAATGTCGACGTTCAATCATACGAATTTATAAAATAACAATTATGACGTCGGATACGAAATCGTCGCATGCATCGTAAAACTTGGGTTGTTACATTCCACCCACATTAAAGGGAGCGTCGTCCCGGTGCTCGTCCTTTCTTACTCATCTTAATTTCACTTGCGGTGAGACGGTTTCCTCATCATCGAACGGTCTCACATGTTCGTACGCAAAAATTACGTGATATAATACTCGCCTTGACTATTCCGGATGGGAAGTCAACAAAACAAAAGGTAATTTATACCAACGAGATCAAAAATATAATTACAATCGCTCTTATCATAAGAGGCAAAATACGCCACGGAATTATCCGATAAAATTTATCACGCCATTCCTAAAAGGAAGGCTTTTAGGACGAAAATCAACCCAACTCAATTTGGTGATCTTACCAACAAAACCAAGCGCACACCGCTACACAAAACCAAAACACACGTCGCTAACCAAAACCAAAACCAAAACATACGTCAACAATCAAAACCAAAGTATACGTCATTATCTAAAACCAAAACATATGTCGCCCTCTCGGTCTCATTAAATAATGCACCACCAGTTGTGAAAATATTCCGGAGTACATATGACCCCATTAAACGCATTATAGCATCATTACACATAACCACATAATCATATATGCACATAATCACTCATTCACGTGATAACTCATTCGTTATTTTAATATGACTTTACATTTCGTCCTAGCTTTACTTAGGCACTTTATCACACTTGCTCATTATCACACTTAGCAACAATCATGCTCGCTTGCTATAAGGCCTTAGCAAAATAATTGTGCTTGCATATAATGAAGCCTCAACAATACAGCTATTCTCGCTCACATGGGTTCGTACCCAACCAATCAAATTGCTCATTATACCGAGCTTTCCAGATGGCCAAGCTTCTTGGTAATGATCTCGACTTAATCACGGCTAGGTCTTAGCCAACCATAGTCATACTTGTGGGTTAACAAGTCCCAATCAACAATAGACTATCGGATTTGCGTATCTCTCACTCCAACCTTCATCTACATCCATCAAATCATCAAGCAACATGCCTAAAGTAACTAACAGACCTTTATTGTCTTCTACAGGAGTAAAACCTTCTACTAGTGCTAGCGGATCAAAGCCTTCAGGCAATACAAAGAATGATAGGATTTCGCGAACACCAAGTAGTAATGAGAAGAATAAAGTAGAAGTCCAATCTAGGAAAGTTAAATCTAAGTTGAATAAACAGAACTCTGATTCTAAAAATGTCTGTAATGAACATGTAAAGCATCCTGTTAAAGGTGCTTAGGCTCTTGTTCTGTATGCAATAAATGTTTGTTTGATGCTAATCATGCTATGTGTTTAATTGATCATGTGAATAGTATGAATGTGCGTGATAAATCTGCCTCTAAGAAAAATAAAAAGAGAAAAGAATGGAAACCTACTGGAAAAGTGTTTAACTCTGTTGGATATAAATGGAAACCCACCAGAAGGACTTTCACCTTAGTTAGAAATGCGTGCCCTTTAACTAGGATTACCGCCACTAATAAAGTACCTCTTAGGGTTCCCATTCCTCTTGAAGTAGTTGCACCCGAACATGTAGTAACTAGAGTATATACAAGGAGACCTAAAGTACCTAAATATGTTCCTAATAGCAAACCTAAAGTTGCAAAATCTATCACTGCTAACAGAATGGAACCCGATACATCTCAGGGATCCGATACTTCAGTTGCTCCATCCTCTTCTTCTCTAATTAATTGAAGGTTGTCCAAATTGTTCTGTGGTATTTGGACTCCGGCTGCTCCAAACACATGACCAGAGATCGCTCTCAGCTTACCAATTTCGTTCATAAGTTTCTCGGTACTGTCAAATTCGGTAACGACAAAGTTGCCAAGATTATGGGGTATGGTGATTATCAGATAGGGAATGTCATAATTTTAAGGGTTTATTATGTGGAAGGACTAGGACACAATCTATTCTCCGTTGGTCAATTCTGTGACTCGGATCTTGAAGTAGCTTTTAGAAAACACAGTTCTTTTGTCCGTAATCTGGAAGGTGTTGATTTAATTTCAGGATCTCTAGGAACTAACCTGTATTCTCTGTCTATTGGGGATATGATGGCGTCTTCTCCTATATGTCTCTTGTCAAAAGCCACAAAGACTAAGTCATGGTTATGGCATCGACGCCTATCTTATTTGAACTTTGGTGCTCTTAATCACTTGGCTAGAAACGATCTAGTGCGTGGTCTTCCCAGACTTAAATTTGAAAAGGGTCATTTGTGTTCTGCATGTGTTATGGGAAAAAGCAAGATACAATCACATAAACCCAATTCCATATAGTTCATGAAACAATACCAATCATGCATTTCACCCCAAAACGTATAAAAAAAATTTAAAAGAGAGGAGGCAGTGAACTCACCTTAGAAGGTAGTGTACGAGTACGAGAACGATGTTAACCAAGAAACGACCTAGAATTATGTCGCGAAATTAGAGAAATATAAAGTAAGAACTCATGGTAATAAACCTATTATTATTATTATTTATATATTATATATATTATTTATATTATAAACACAGAAGTATGCTATGGAATCCACACTTGCGCCCTAATTCTCACTTATTAAAATGTCTCGTAAATGGAATCCCACCCGTAAATGCGTTACGTCACATTTTTGAAAACTTTCTATTTTCAGAAAGTTTCTATTTTTAGAAAGTTATTATTTTTAGAAAGTTCGGGTTGCAATATTTTCAAAAATATTTTTAAAGAAAATTTCCCTTTTCGTTCACGCCTCTAACACCTGTGCTTACGACTTATCCTAAGTGGTCGGTTATATTATATATATATATATATATATTTATATTATATATAATATATATATATATATTTATATAGATATATATCTATATATTATATTATATATATATATATATATATATATATATATCTATAACATATATATATGGGGCTAACTATGACTGGATTAATATGATTTAGTGACTGGACGCCACCTCAATGATGGATAATGGCACTCACAATTCAATAAATTTAATTAAATTTCAAAATTATGTTAAAAATTAAGTACATTACAAGGTTTGAACTTGTGACCTTATGGTTATTATGCAAGGATGTTAACCAACTAAGCCAAGCTACCATTTGTGTTTTACTATCCAAAACAATAATGATATCTTCTAAAAATAAGCCAATGGTATTGATTCATGATATCTTTTAATTTTTCAAAATATATCAAGATCTACTACAATTTCGATTCCTTAATTTTAGTTTTTAACTTAATCCAGAATTCATCCTATTCTTTTGACAAACCCCTAATATCAAAAACCAAAGCTTTACAATTATTATGGTTGCTAACATAGGGTGAGCGGTATAACTACATCTCTGAAGATGTTGGTGAGTCTTATGCTAGATTAATAGAGGAATACCAACACTCGCCAATATTAGAAAATCAAGGTATGCATGCATGTTAATGTTATCTTTTTTACTTATACATAAATTGTTTTTATCTTTGTGTCACAGTCTCATCCAAATAATTATATTGGCCTATTCACAATGAGTGGTACTGGTGAGAAAGGAGGTCTTCGTTTGTTGGTTAAACGATCTTACATTGATCATGTGACACATTCGTGGTAATTAGATTCTGCTTTAGTTAATTATTATGGCTATATACATATTTGTTATTCATCATAAACCTACAAATTTTATTGCTATTACAATAACGTTTTTCAAATGAACTTGTAGATTACATGCCTATCAGATCTTGAGCAAGACTACTTGAACCCATATGATACATCATCTCACATTAATGTATTGGTAATTCCTGAGATGGTGGCCCATGGTGTATGGCGTGCTTTTTTCTTTGAGGGGTCTCTTTTTGTGGTTAAGAGGTAATATTGAATGCTGGTATTGTTTTCATATAAGTTACCCTCGAATACCCTGCCTTAGGGGTCTAGATTTAACTAACATAGCCAGTGATAAGATAAATTTGCTACACAAGTGATAGTGTTAATTATGGAACTGTTTTAGTGTTCATATTTGTTGGTTTAATTGTAGGAATACCCCGCAAAGGTTTCAATTTATAGTAATGAATCGGCGAAACACAGGTACACTTTCTTTTGTTTATTTCCATGCTGCATTATATATTATTTCATTCAGATGAGAGTTTAGTTTTGATATCTGAAAGCCTACATTATAATATGAGGTTATCTAGGCAGAGGCAATCAAGTTGATTGAAGAATCCTCCAACAACCCTGCTTCAAGGTAAGCCTACTTAATTATATGAGGTAAGCCTTAAACCCTTGTCAAGATCGGTGTTCCCCTATTGTTTTCATTATGTGATGTTTTGTAGGAAAATCATGTTTTTATCTATGTTCTGTTGGACATGAATTGGCAAGTTGTAAAATGCAGAATGTACTTTTACTGTCAATTTAAGTTTGAGAGAGAGAACTCAGGTTGAACGACTTGTTCGGTACATAGTGGAAGAAGCTCCTAAAGATGCGGAAAAGGGCCAAACTTTTAAATAGGTTTTTGCGAGCCACTTTGCAAAATAAGATGTTTCATTTTTTTAGCTTAGCTATTATTTCCATGTTTATAAGTTTTAAGTTATTTGGAGTATTTTTGTTTATATACAGGGTTTGCAACTTTTGTTATTCATTATTGAATATGTTGGATCATGTTGTGCTAGGTCAAACTTAATAATAAATCCGGATTAAGCTTTATGTTTTTGTGTATGGTATTATAGCGCGGTGAACTTTAAGTTAAAGCAAGTCGGTAGTGAAAGTACTAATTCTTTGATAATATCTATAGGCTATTGAACATTTTGAGATAGGTAAATCTTAATGATCAGCAAAACACGAGCTTGTGTGGACAGTAGTTATCGATGTGTGAGCTATACTAAGCGGGTGTTTGTTTTAGCCTATTTTTGGGGGTTGAACGTGTTTTGTTCATTTTTCATAACCCTTTTTTATTTGGCTTATTTTACTGTTTATGAGCTTATTTTTCTGTTTTAAACTGTAGTATGCCCATTAGCTGAACAAAAAAAAGCTCATACCTATATTTGTATTGAAATTTCAGAGTAGTGAGTAGTGACGGTTAAGGGATTAACTTCTGTTGACGATGTATATGTTACCCCAAATTTTGGATATTGCACAACTCATTCGATTTGAAATTTTAGTTGTCACAAAGTTACTAATAGTACCTGATCATGCTATTTGAAGTTACATCAAGTCAGTGGTGAAATTACTTAATTTGGAAGTGTGAAATGAAGTTTAAGGCCTATCTAACTAATCATGGTGTTAACCTTTTGGAAAATTGATTCCTTCAAGCACTAGATAAAATGGGAAAAGTCTGCCATCTTTCCCTAACCAAGGACCACGCCATTTTCCTTCACTACCTAACGGGGATGGTATCCAATCTATTGCTCAGTTCCGCTAAGAAGCCCTCTTTGAAGACTATCATATCTCTAGCCAAAATGATGACATAGTTGCCTTCACTATTGACCTTTCACTTCTCCACCGAGCACTTCGCAGCATTGTTACCATTTATACAGAATTCGTTGGCTCTCTCAGTGATGCTGGTGGTCCGCCTGCTGTCAATCGCCTATAAATTAAGCTGGTTAAGAAACTCCCACCTCATTCTAATCAAGCAATGCCGTTTTTGACTTTTGAAACCAAAGGCTATAAATCTGCTGTCATTCAAGATGTCCCTATCTCTAAACCATTGTCATGGGCTGATATTCTTGAACTTCAAGCTGTGTTAGATATGGCTTAGGATTTTCCTCAGACTTTAGTACAAGTTCCGGATCTGAATCAGTTACAGAACTTTATGGACCGTATGAAACATGTTGGTGATGTGTTGAATGCTTCTATAAGTAAATACGATGACTTGCATTTGCAAATTTTGACTAGAAGAAGAATGTGTTGCTAAGATGGCTTACCACCATATATGTGAAACATGATAGTAAATATTATGTTAGTTTAATTTGAATCACAAACCAGGCTTCAAGACATTCCAAGGTTTCTAAGTTTGGATTAAATATCTGAATGTGTTGCTTGATGTGCTGGCCAGATATTGGCTATCAGGGCACAAGTGGAGGAACTATCTATAGATGAAGAAAGTTTGGCTTACCTTGGGGAGATTGGACAACAAGCATCTTTGAGGTTTGTCTTTTATCATGCTACGTGTTCTTCCTTTTTCTTACTTTCCCAAGATTCACAACTTTAATTAATGAGCATCTATTTTTCTGCAGGCAATGTTGTACAACTTCTAACACCTGGAAGTGTTGTGGCAAAGATGAATGGTCATCAGACTATCTGCAAGGTACTATTCTTTTTATTTCTTGGTATATTATATTTCGAAATTGGGTCGTTAAGGGGTCCAACTAAAGCCTGTCTTTTCTAGCAAACACTATAACATCGCTCATTTATATTCATACATGCAGATCTGGAGGAAGTGAGTAGCTTGTATCTGAATGCAAAGTCATCTGCAAAACTCCTACAAGAGCAACAATATAGATACATCTCGTGATGAGATCAGAGATCGTGAATCACCAAGAATTCTTCAGGTAACCCTTTAGTTTACTTTTCATTGATCGTATTGGACTATTGTTACCCATCTGACTTGGCAATTGTCGTTTTTACATAGTTGTCGAGCAAGTGTCTGTGAAAGATCATGTTCTAAATCATCTCAGCATCCCCTGCATGTTTTACACATCCTGAAATCAGCATGGTTGGGTTAACAGAGGTATTTTCTTTTGCGCTTCTTTAACTTTAGTATTCCCTTTTCATACATGTATAACTAAAATTTCTTAGCCAGTCATATAGCGTTAAGCTATAACTATATAGTTCTGACCCAGTCATTTAAAGTACTTGGATCCATTTGTAAAATTAGAAAGAAAAACCATTATGTTCAAACAAGTTTAGTGATTATATATGTAATTGTCCCTTAAAAATATATAGTCATATGGACTATGGTGATTACTAAAATGATACTAAGTCAATGTAAATAAGACCCAACCCAACTCTTCACTTAAACATTAATTTTCTGATTGTTTGTAAATTGTGATGCAACGTTATAGATCATTTATGTTGAAATGAATGCAGAACCGTTGTGTGAATATGATAGCACACCTTTTTAATGCACAACATGGGGACTCTGAGACTGCTGTTAAATTCATAATGTACCAGAACTACCTTTTCCCGAATTTCTGAAGGAAATGTAGCAATTATCGATACAATATCCATCTCTACAGGTTGACCGTCTAATTCTTGTGACCAGTGTACCCATTGTGCCTTCTGTTGCGCTAAAACTTCTGCTTGAATGTAAGTTACTTAGATATATTCAGAAAATGGGTTGTTGTCTTTTTTTGTTTTGTTATAAACATGTTTGGTAATGGTTTGAAAAATAAGGCTAATTTTGTTGTTGTTTATGCTTATTTTGTTTGAAATATTATGATGTTTGTAAGTGTGAAAATATGAATATTTGTGTCTTTATGGTAAATATGTGATCATTGGTAATATATTAGTTAGTAAATGCTGTTGATTTAGGCCTGTTTATTTTGATTGAATTCTTACATACGAGTTAGTCCATAAGGTGGCAGGCAACCTTTTTATTACTACATTTACTAAGCCACAAGGGATATTGTAAGGGTACATCATACATGCGACTATGTGAGGAGTGAAGACGTCTTGTCCTCTATCTAATACTCTTTATAAAGATCAATTAAGAGCAGAAATTCTTAGATCAGATTACTCTTTCATTTAAAATATTGGCTTTTCCATTGCAAAGAACAAGACATAAGCTTGATTGACCTTACAAGTTGCAATTAATTGTATTCAATGATTCATGTTTTCTTTCTTAGTTCTAAGGTATGATTTCACGACATGTTTTTAAGTGTATCCATGTCATTTGTGTGAAACTTCTAAACATGCATGTACTTAAAAAGTTACTCCTTATCGTGCAATGGCAACTATGAATGTGATTCCCAAATTTTTTAGATTATTCAATGACACCATTTATTCGTTCAGGTGTGGAGTATGGTGTGTCGGCTGAGACCATGTACTACACTACGTTTCTGCATATATCTGTGCTAAGATCTGGTAAATATATGTGTTTTTAATCTTAGCCATTTAGTATTTATTCTATACATGCCTTATTTTCAAAACTATGTGTAGATACGCAATAGATTATGGAATGTTTTATTTTTGCACAGCGTATTCAGAATGATCAAAGGGAGGGACCATAACAGTATGTATGAATAGAAAACCGCTTTGTGTCGGTTTACACTTTATACGCAAAAACAACCAAGGGTGATCTTTGCTTCTCATTGTGTGGCTATTTTTCTAATGTTTGGTTAGCCCTAGAAGGTACCTTTAAAGAGATCACGGGACATGCTAACTCACGAAAGCTATGGCAGGAGTATAAAATGGATATAGTATTATATAGGAATGTACATAATTATGAAAGGATATGTCCATCATATATCAATATACATTACTCTTCCTTAACTAAGCTTAATTTTTTTATTTAGTACTTATTCGTCCATGTTTTGGTGGTGGTGTAGAACTATTGTGTGAAAACAGGTCGTATGGGTTGTTTTAAGTTATTTAGGAAGATATAATATGTCAGTTACCTATATTTTTTATTAGTCTTGGTTTGGTTTTAACACAATACTTATAATATTATTCTTTAATTAAAATAATTTTGGAAATAATATATTAGTTTAAATGGAAATAGCTACTCTATAAATTTGAGTTGCCTTTTGACTCTATATATCGACTGAGAGCGTTTGGTATAACTCTTCGACTGAAAGTGAGTTGGAAAAGCAATCTTTGATCATATATCAGCCATATATGGTCTATATAATCTTTCTTCTTTTTTTATGTTTCAATTTATATATTTATTCTTTTCGTGTTGGCATTGGGTTGACAAACAAGTCACTTATAGGCCTTATAATATTGGCAAACATGGTGACACAACCATTAATACTCCAACATAAAATTAAACTATAAGTTTACAAAAATTATAGATGCAAAAACGACAACTAAGTTGTTTTTTTGTCAAATCCAAGACTTTTATAATCCAAAAGTGAGAACCATAACTAAAACAAAAAAAACTAACTATTTTATTTCAATAGATTCAAATACTTTATTCAAAATTTAGAAACAAGCCTGTGCGTGCATGGGCAATATAACTACATAGGTGGATTAAAACCGTGTAACGCTTTAAAAAAGTTATGTCACATCGTCTTAAACATCCAAAATTACACACTTAAACTAACAATAAATCCAAATAAAATTGGAAGCGAACCCGCCCGTTGGGCAGGTTATGTAACTAGATTTCAACAAAATAACAAATACTCTCAAACCGTTTAAAATAAAAAAACCATCACGTTGTCTTAAAAATCCAACAGTTACACGCTTAAACTTAAAAAAAACCTAAACGAACCCGCCCGTCGGGTGGGTTATCCACATAGTAAATAGTTTATCTGGATTTCAGCAGAACAACAAATACTCTCAACCCGTATAAAAGTTTCAAAAAAAAACCATCACGTTGCGTTAAAAATCCAACCATTACACACTTAAACTTAAAAAAAACCCCTGAAACGAACCCGCCTGTCAGGCGGGTTACGTAACTAGTATATATATATATATATATTATATAAACAAAAAAAATTTCTTTAAAAACGTAAAAGCTTAGATAATGATTAATGTTTTTAAATTAAAATACCCATAATTATAAAAATCTATGCAATCTCATAAATATCATAAGTACTTAGTTAGAAATTAACGTTAATATACATCGTCGTCAGTGACGTTTCACTTTATTGAAATCTGTCATATTCGTAGTAAGTTTTATTTTTAGAATGTTTTATTTTTATACTTTCTATTCTTAGGAATCGACTACACGGTCTCAAAATTAATTACTGTACAGTTTTATATTACAATAATACATTAATCGATATTATTTTATTAATCGATACTACTTTCATAACGCGTTAACGTGTATTAAAATCTTCGTTGACTTTTACATTTGACTTTTATAAAGTATATTTATTTTACAAGTCTGACCCGACCAAAACGACCCACTAAATCACATTTTTACGACTCGGGTTCTAAAGAAAATTTATGAGAAACGATATTCCGAACAACTTTTTAGTTTTAGCCGAGACTTGAAACTCGACAGAAAATGACCAAAATGCCCTTATGAGAATCTGCTGAAACTTAATATATTTTTATAAAATATGCAGAAGTTTGACTTTCGATTTTGACCCGTTATATCTCATTTTTACGACTTTGACAAAAAAAGATATTTTATGTAAAACGTCATTCCGAACAACTTTCGTGTTTCGTCGGAAGGCAGAAACGGACTCGAGAGTGCCCAAAATCGCTGTTTAAAAATCCGATCAGAATGTTTATTAGCAAAATAGCTGATCCAAACAATATTTATTTTTCCAAACTTCGATCGGCCATAACTTCTTCGTTATTAGGAGTTACGGGACTTTCAAATTACCGAAACGTACATAAAATTAAGCTCTACCATAATCTTAAATCAAAAATTAGTTTTTATAATTTTTCGAACCTCAAAATACGTGCCAAAGTTTCTGCTCGAAAATACAAGTTACCAAACATGTCAAAAACTATTTTTCGACCAAAAAATAATCTCACAACATATCCAATATAGCTTATAATCAATACCCAACTCGCTCAATCAACTAATATCTTAATCTAAACTAGTTCGCGCAAGATCCGGACCTCATCACATAAAATATACGAAATCAATTTAAGAAGGAAATAATGAAATAAATATAACTAGGATACTTACAACAACACACAAGGTGTTGGTTTCGGTCTTCTCCTTTTTGGTTCGAACCCACGGACGCAACCCAAACAACCCAACCGAACCCTTTTTTCAATCGAACCCACTAGCCACAATGCTTATTTGTCACCCAAATTTTAATACTTTTAACTCATTTCGACCAAACTCGAACCAAATTAAAAATAGAAAAATACTCATTGCACGTGGGATTTTATTACATGGATGTGTAGGGAATGACGAGGGGATTCGGAAAATATTTTCGGATCGTGTTGCATGTCAAATTTTCCGGCGACCATGGTGGCGGAGTGGTGGTGGCCGGCGGTGTACAAGGAGGAGGAGGGAGAGAGTTTATTTTCTAGTGTGTGTGTTTTTATGAAATAATGGTAGTAAAAATATCATTATATACTTGCACTAGTTTGACTAATTGGCAAAACAAGTCCTCCCCTCTTTTCTCTTTTAGATTTTTAACACACTATACTTTTACTTAAATAAAAAAAATGACAACCGAGGCTCAGGATTTCACTTCCGAGACCATTTTTAATTTCCGCAACACTAAATTTAATTAAAATCATTTAATAAAATGTGTACACCTTAAAACGCGAGTTTGGCTCGAACAAGGAACATAACCGACACGGTTCGCAAAAATAATATTTTATGATAAATAAAATAATAAAAAGATGCGTCGTAAATTTTTACGATGCTCGAAACGATTAACGAACGCGCGATCAAACGTCGACTCGCCAAACGTCAAAAATAAAAATTATCAAATCTTTTCCAAATTTTTCATAATAAAATACAAAAAAATTTATTAACGATAAATAAAATTTTAAATGTCGACGCTTATTCACGGAAACTCGAAAAATAATTATTACGACATCGGATACACGATCGTCGTACGCGTCGTAAAACTCGGGTTGTTACACGAACAACTAGAATCACTTAAGGAACCGAACTACTCAACTTTGTGTGTCAACGATCTTCTAAGCAATGTGTGAGAACCAAACTACTAAGAAGCATTAGGAACCGATTTACCAATTTCAAGGAAACAAAATCTCACGTTTTAGATATTTTTGGTTTTTCGGTTTCGTGTGTCGGTTCATTACGGGACTTATAATTTATACCATTACGATTGTGAACTCGTTTCGATCATCATGGTGTATTCACATTTCACCGACGATAACCGCTCCACTCCGCGAGATCAATTTTACACTCGTTTCATTTTATGAAATTTCAAAACGAAAGTGACAACCATTTTGTTGGGAAAAAATGTTTTATTAATTACCTACAATTCAAAAATGACACATGCAGTCCCTGTGTTTCAAATGAATTTCAAAGTTCGTCCTTGGGTTCACTAATAACCCTCTTTGTTGAAACAACTTTACACTGTTAGTCCTTGATTGCTACAAAATAGCCCGTTAGTCATCCAAAGTGAATCGTAATTGCACCGTTAGTCCCTATTTGAGTTTTAATAAACCGTTACCCTTTTTAAGTTGAAAGATTGTGCACCGTTCCTCATTTTCGCTCATTATTCGTCATAAAAAGCTCAAGTTCTTCAACAACAACAACGATTTCACAACGATTAATCATTTCTTCACGGTTTCTTCTTGATTTTGTAAAATCCCGCAAAAGATTTAATTCTTTTCTTGGTTTAAATCATAGATTTGTAAATTCCTGTGAACGTTAATTGATTTCAAACCACAACAACAATCACTTAATCTACCAAAGATCCACAAATTTCGGGGATTGACTGATAACATCAAGGGTGAAGTTACTTCTTCTAGGCCTGCTAACCTGAACGAAGTCGTGCGTATGGCTCATAAGTTGATGGAACAAAAATCGCAAGCTAGAGATGAAAGAATTTTGGAAGGAAAGAAGCGAAATTGGGAGAGCTTTCAAAGTGGAAATAGTGGTGGAAAGGGCAATCATAGAGATAACTCACGCCAAACTTTGCAGAATAACCAAAAGCAAGGGAACGCGCAAGCTATGGTTACCACTCCTACTGATGGAAAGGTTCCTTTGTGTGAACGATGTTTTACTCGCCATGTTGGTGCATGTACGATCATGTGTCACAAGTGTGGAAAGGTTGGGCACAAGACAAGGTATTGCAAGGAGAAGAATGTTGCCACAGGTGCAAATGCTCTACCCATTCCGACTTGTTATGACTGTGGTAAACAAGGTCATACTAGGAACTGATGCCCAATGAAGGTTAAACAAGAGGAAGTTGGGGAAGTTCGTGTTCGTACTTATGCTATTAAGGATGGTGAGCCGCAAGGACCGAAAGTGGTTACTGGTATGTTTCTGCTAAATAACCGCTATGCTTCTGTTTTATTCGATTCGGGTTCCGATAGGAGTTTTGTGGATACTAGATTTAGTTCCATGCTTAATATCGATCCAGTCAAAATAGGAGCTAGTTATGAGATAGAGTTAGCTGATGGAAGGGTAGTTAGTACAAACACTATTTTGAAAGGTTGCACTTTGAATTTAGTGAACCATATTTTTGAAATCGATCTTATGCCGATTAAGCTTGGTACGTTTGACGTCATCATCGGTATGGATTGGCTTGTCAAGCACAATGCCGTTATCGTCTGTGGTGAGAAAGTTGTTCGTATACCGTATGGAAACAAGACATTAATAGTTGAAAGCGACAAGGGTGTATCTCGACTAAAGGTCATATCTTGTATTAAGGCCCGTAAGTACGTCGGGCGAGGTTGTCATTTGTTTTTGGCACACGTGACGGAGAAGAAGTCAAAGGAGAAACGATTGGAAGACGTGCCTGTAATTCATGATTTTCCTTAGGTGTTTCATGAGGAGTTGCCAGGACTACCACCGCTGAGGCAAGTAGAATTTCAAATTGATATAGTATCAGGGGCTGCACCTGTTGCACGTGCACCGTATAGATTGGCACTGTCTGAGATGAGAGAGTTATCAGTACAATTGCAAGAGCTGCTGGAGAAAGGATTTATTCGTCTGAGTTCATCACCGTCGGGAGCACCAGTTTTGTTTCTGAAGAAAAAAGATGGATCTTTTAGAATGTGTATAGATTATCGCGAGTTGAACAAGTTGACTGTCAAGAATCGTTATCCTCTTCTGAGAATCGACGATTTGTTTGACCAACTGCAAGGTTCTAGTGTATATTCTAAGATCGATCTGCGATCAGGATATCACCAGTTACGCATTAAAGAAGAAGACATTCCAATTACTGCATTTAGAACTCGGTATGGTCACTTTGAGTTCCAAGTGATGTCGTTTGGATTGACTAATGTGCCTGCTGTGTTTATGGATTTGATGAACCAAGTGTGCAAGCCATATCTTGATAAGTTTGTCATTGTGTTCATCGATGATATTTTGGTTTATTCTAAGGACGAAGAAGAGCACGTAAAGCATTTGAAGATTATTTTGGAGCTGCTTAAGAAAGAGAGATTGTACGCCAAGTTCTCAAAGTGTGATTTTTGGCTAGATTCGGTACAATTTCTAGGTCATGTGATTAATCGTAGTGGTGTTCATGTTGATCATGCCAAGATCGAAGCCATTAAGAGTTGGGCTGCACCGACGACGCCAACGGAGGTGAGGCAATTTCTTGGATTGGCTGGTTACTATAGGAGGTTTATTGAAGGTTTTTCTTTGATTTCTAAGCCGCTGAATAAGTTGACTCAGAAAGATAAGAAATATGAATGGGGAAAACAAGAAGAAGAAGCTTTTCAAACATTGAAGCGAAAGTTGTGTAGTGCACTAATCTTAGCGTTGCCCGAGGGAACGGAAGATTTCATAGTGTATTATAACGCATCACTTAAAGGTTATGGAGCCGTGTTGATGCAAAGAGAGAAGGTGATAGCGTATGCTTCTAGACAATTATAGGTCCATGAAGAAAATTACACTACTCACGATTTGGAGATGGGAGCCGTTGTTTTCGCTCTTAGATTATGAAGACATTATTTTTATGGAACGAAGTATGTGGTTTTCACCGATCACAAGAGCCTACAATATATTTTGAATCAGAAAGAGCTAAACTTGAGACAACAAAGATGGATTGAGTGATTATGATTGTGAGATACGGTATCATCCTGGAAAAGCGAATGTTGTGCCTGACGCCTTAAGTCAGAAAGAAAGGAATAAACCATTACGTGTTCGAGCTTTAATGATGACTGTTCATAATGATTTACCAAACTGAATCTGTGAAGCTCAAAAGGAAGCAATGAAGAAGAAGTATGTAGGTAGAAAATTTAGGGAGATTGATTAAGCAAATATTTAAGTTTCGCCCTGGTGGAAGACGTTGTTTTGGGAATCGTGTTTGGTTGCCCGCGATACGGTAGATTGAGGAATTTGGTTATGCATGAGTCGCATAAGTCCAAATATTCTATCCATCTGGGATCGGACAAGATGTATCAAGATTTGAAGTTGTTGTACTGGTGGCCGGATATGAAAGTGGATATTGCCACGTATGTGAGCAAGTGTTTAACTTGTGCGAAGGTTAAAGTCGAGCGTCAAAAACCGTCTGGATTGCTGCAACAACCGGAGATTCCAGTTTGGAAGTGGGAAAGGATTACTATGGATTTTGTGAGTGGACTACCGAGAATGCCGAGTGGATATGATACGATTTGGGTTATTGTCGATCGACTGACCAAATCAGCTCATTTTCTACCAATGAAGAAAACGAGTAGTATGGAGAAACTCACGCGACTTTACTTAAAGGAGATAGTGTGTAAGCATGGTGTTCCAGTTTCGATCATTTCTGATCAGGATAGCCATTTTACGTCTAGATTCTAGAGATCGCTTCAGGAAGCGTTAGTGACGAATTTGGATATGAGTACCGCCTACCACCCTTAAACAGATGGTCAGAGCAAAAGGACTATACAAACACTTGAAGATATGTTGCGTGCTTGTGTGATTGACTTTGGAATTAGTTGGGATTGCCATCTGCCATTGGTCGAGTTCTCATACAACAATAGTTATCACACGAGTATTAAGGCTGCACCATATGAAGCTTTGTACAGACGAAAATGTAAATCACCGGTATGCTGGAGTGAGGTTGGGGATAGCCAACTCACCGGTCCAGAATTGATCCGTGAAACGACCGAGAAGATCGTTCAAATTAAGAACCGCTTATTAACTTCCCGCAGTCGCTAGAAAAGCTACGCGGATAGGAGAAATAAGCTGTTGGAATTTGAAGTTGGTGATAAGGTACTGCTCAAGGTATCACCATGGAAGGGCACCATACGTTTTGGAAAGCGCGGAAAGTTAAGTCCATGTTATATTGGTCCATTCAAGATTCTAGCTCGAGTTGGTCCTGTAGCTTATACGTTAGAATTACCTGAAGAGTTGAAAGGGATTCATAGTACTTTTCATGTTTCGAATATTAAGAAGTGTTTAGCACAACAACAGCAACAACAACAACAACATACCTAATCCCGCCAAAGCGGGGTATGGGGGAGGTGAACGTAGACAAATCCTACCCCTACCTCCAGGCTAAACCCGAAAGTAGAGAAACTGCTTCCAAGGGACCTCCGACCAGTGAACGTGTGCATTAGGGTGTTGCTCAAATATAGATAACGAAAACAAAGCAAACAAGCAACCAAAAACATACATCCACGGCAAAGAAACAACCCAAGACAAACAACCCAAACAAACACTTAAGAAGTGTTTAGCGGAAGGTGATATTGTTATTCCGATGGATGAGATTCAACTTGACGATAAGTTGCATATGATTGAAGTTGTTGATAGAGAGGTAAAGCGACTTAAGCAAAGTCGGATATCAATAGTTAAAGTTCGTTGGAATTCGCAAAGAGGTCTAGAATTTACTTGGGAATGTCAGGATCAGATTAAGAAGAAGTACCCTCATCTCTTTACAAGTAAGGACGAAGCGAGGAAAGCGGATAAGTCGAGCTGAGCACCGGGATAGCGCTCCCTAAAGGAGGGGATAATGTAACAACCCAAGCTTCAGGTCAACGTTTATCCCGAGCTAAGATAATTATTTTTGCTACGTAAATAATTATAGTCGTTTATGCTATATATGGTTTGATGAAAATTTCTATTTATAAGGTAATTTCAATCCGTGATTTAGTTTCTAATTGTTTTTAGCGTCTAAGAAAGACAGAAAAATTTATTTTGTTGCTCCGAGAGCGTAAATATGTTATTTTTATATTTTACGATGTTTTGCCTGAGTTTTTGTAAAAACCATGTTTAAAGGTCGTGTTTTATGAGGTTTAACGTTTTATTAAACATTTTAAAGTAAAAGTAGTGGGACGGATTTAAAATATTTATTAACGTGGTGTGACCCGAGTCTTTGGCCGATTTTAAATAAAAGAAATAACGCTTTGTACTAGTTTTAAAAGGAGTTATAAGAAGGAGGGACTTAAATTTCCAATTTATCAAAGTTCAATTCTATAAATAGGGTGATACTTCCACCCATTTACACTTTACAAAAATAAAATCTTTTCTTCCTCCTCTCTTGCTCTCTTCGACCGTACACCCCCAAACAACACCCATTTCCAATCAAATTACCCACATACAATTAAATCCGTTTATATCATCTTAATCCTTGTTTTAAGAGCTACAAAACTCACTAATAAAAACCCACATGCATTAAGTTTTAAAGAAGTTAGATTTTTGGTTCATTCTTGAAGATTTCGAGTATAAGGGCGTGTTTATCATTGCTATATTAGTGTTTTGAGCAATTGGTTGTATTGAAAAAGGTTCTGTTTGTTTGGTTTTGGGTCTCGTCCGTACGGTCCAACAATAGGGAAACGAAATTGAGTTTTGTTATTGCTTTGTGAGTATCCTAGTTATGTTTTTGTGTCGATTGAATTAATGTTATTGCATGTATATGATTATTGCTAGATGATTCAAGTGCGGAAAATATTGAAAGCGTGTTTTGTTATTGATTAAGGTTTGATGGTTTTGATATAATTATATAGACTAGTTAAGCGTATTTTGATAGTCAGATTATGTCGAAAATATCGTTTTCATAGGTTTTAGGTTGACCATGTTTGACCAGAAAGTTTGACTTGACCGTAGCGTGTCGAGAAATTTTTGAAATTTATTTTAGGCTTTTGAAAATGATAAAGGATGTTCTAAGGTTCGTTTTGATATAAGGTGGTCCTTGTAACTCCTAAAAACGAACGTTTTACGGCCAAATCAAGTTTGGGTATTTTTGGGGTAAAAAGTCAACTACGAAGTTTGACTTTTAAAAGTCAAACTTGCGTAAACTTTTGAATAGAGTCTATAATGAGCAAAGGGTTCATAATGTTAGTTAATAGATAATGAAATGTGAAGTTCGGTTTATATTATCCTTACTTTCGATAACTTTCTAAAGATGGAAACTTTATGGAAAATGTTGTAATATTGTTAAGTGCATCAAAGTGAAATGTTTTGCGTCACACTTGGAGATTGTAGTATATGGTTGTATATACGTAATAATAAAATATATACATATATAAGCAAGTATGTAATATATGAATTGATATACTTGTAGTCACGTACCACTATATATGTATTATATAGGTCGCGGTTAAGACGTGAAGTTACTTGTGCTTGATTGACTTGATTGATTTGGATCTTTTGCTTAAGGTGAGTTCATAGCCTCGCTTTTGAACTATTTTTAAATGTTTTTAAACCCGCGAGGGGGATGCATGTTTGTTTTATAAAAACAAACACACTAAGATTTTATGGTATGCTGGACCAAATTACGAGATTGTTTCCGCATAAGTAGCTATTGTCTCAGTCCCTTATTTCATGAACTGTTAATTTCCTTGCGAGGTGAACTCTAATGCATTAAATAGATCTATTGGGTTTGACAACCCTGTCCGGGATATGAATCAATTGTGACCACCCTGTCAAACGGACATTTTGTATTTAGAAAGTAGTAGGTATATGACAATAATACCTTGTTTTGGAATAATGGAACACATATTTGTTAAAACGTCTTGCTTGGGCCGTTTTCTATTATCTTGGTGAATGGTGCTATTTAGTAACATCCAAATTGCTAATTCCGCTGCGCAATCTGATGAACGTTGGGTGGGGTGTTACAAATGCTTAATTTATCGTTGATTGTTTTAATTATGTTTATCACCTAATACCAGTGTATAAAATACAGTCAAGTAGTAAGTGGGTACAGTCCCGATGGGCTAGGGTTTAACAAGATCACCATTGCTTTAATAACTAAGATGAATTATAATTAAACTAAAATGATGCTTTATGCGGATGCGTTAAATTATGACAGGATTCAACGTGTCTAGGTCTTAGGATGATGTGTAACACCCCCTTATTTGACATATAGCAACGGAAGCTAATTTAGGGTATTACTTCATGAATCATAGTTATAATAATAGAAAACAACTCAAAAGAGACGTTTTTAAAAGATAAGTTATCATTCATTATTCATCTGAGTTTTTACAAACGGAGGTCCTAAAATACATTTCAAAACAGAAG
Source organism: Tanacetum coccineum (assembly GCA_026074375.1). Classification (NCBI taxonomy): domain Eukaryota; kingdom Viridiplantae; phylum Streptophyta; class Magnoliopsida; order Asterales; family Asteraceae; genus Tanacetum; species Tanacetum coccineum. The sequence goes on along the minus strand of BQNB010031386.1, from coordinate 32,025 downwards.
TTGTAATGATAACAAGTTGGACCCCTCCTCATGTCCATGCTACTCTACTTACCGTGCCATATAGAAACCAGTTACTTGAGATAAACATGCTTAAAAGTCAACATAAAGGTTGAGTGAAATTCACAGTGTTTAAAATGTAATAATTGAATACAAGTTCAATAGTGGGTTACGTTGTTATACACCCATAGTTTGTAATAATTGTAATTGCATTTACAATTATCATAGAAAACAATATTACTGCATTTAAGCTCATGACACCAACACGTTAACATGAAATCACCATAGTGACATTGGGGAGGAACCTAAGCCCTCATGAAAGGTAACCTGCTAAAGTTACCCATTATAATCAAATATAGTGCTATTAGTACCAAAAGTATAGGTACACCAACGGGAGTTGTCACACCCTGATAGATCTATCCATAATATTTGTGTTCACTCGCAAGTGACTAATGGTTCATGATTAAGAAATATTAGCAGTGCAGGCAAACTTAGGCAATAATATATCAGGATAGCATACAGTTAGAAAAACACTTGTATTCATGGTTTATAGCATGTATCTCCCCACGGAGTTTAGAAAACATGTAAAAGTGGGACTATGAACTCACCTTATTAAGGTAGTTGATTGATTTGAAATTTAATTCAAATGGGAGTAAACGGCCTCGTCACGCAACCTGAGGTAATATGTCAAGTCTCAGTTTGATTGTTGATATTCTAAACTTTATTTCATAAAGTTTAATGGTTTTTGATTTGATAACTTGTGAAAACATCTTATCATTGTTCGGGCTATCATAATCTAGAGGTCATGTAGTAAACATTTAAGGACCTAGGACACTTTAAATCGTAAATCTAGCAACTCGTCAAAAAGTCTACCCAAATGAAACCCCTTACATGAAATTCCCTAGTAACGTGATATATTATAGATTAAATGATAAGATTTTATCATTTTAGATTTCTTCAAAAGCTAGTAGATGATAAATTATATTATATTTATAACATAATTGATTTTATAGTGTTTCGATCGACGAATGATAACGACAAATGTGTCAGGTTTTAATAAAATCGAGTCTCATAATATTTAAATATATTTTTATAATTCATATAAAAATACTACATTTTATACCCTTAAGAATGCAAAATGACAATATATACCCTTGGTTTATATATATTTACAAAGTTAATCCTTTTAATATAACTTTTAAAATCTTTAAACTTTTAACTTTCAAGTATGAAAAAACAAACCCATGAAGTTTAACTTTAGAATAATTACATTTTCAGCACCTTTAGTTATAAGTTTCAAGAATTTACAATATATACCCCTTTGCATGAAAACATTTGTGAATTTAGTCCAAAATCCATAATATTGATATTTTTGATTTAGAAAATCAATTTTGCAGGTTATAGCTTATTAGAATAAGCTATAATATGTTAGGTTTACGAGCTTATAGCTTATAGAAAGAGCTTGTGAGCTTAAAAATCCAAAACGGGTTCGTTTGGTTTAGGAAAACCAAACCATGTGGATTTATGGTTCAAGGCTTGAACAAAAGGGCTTACACATGATCTAATAAAGCTAATGAAAGATGTAAAATGAAGCAAGAGCTTATAGAACAAGTGGAATGACATACAACTTGAAGATGGGTTGAAATTAGGGTTTTGGGTTCGTACGCCTAGGAAACGAGTTTCAAAGCTTCTCTTTCTTGATTCTTAGTTTCTAAGGGCTTGGTATCTTCTTATAATTCTGCTAGGGCTTGGCTTGGACTTGTTTAGAGCTTTATTTGAGTGCGTGTTGAGTTTTAGAGATGAATTAAAGAGTATGTATGTATGCGTGTATATATAGTGGTGGGAAATGAGTAATGGCCAAGTTTTCTTGAAGTAGGCACCAAGTAAACTTGGTGTGGTGGCCAAGGGCTATCATGGGTGACTAAGGAGGGCTAGGGAAGTAGCTATGCAAGGTGTAGGAGGTGGTTTTGGTTCAAAAATCAAAGGAGGTGACAAGGAGAAGTTTTATTGGTGCACAAGGGTGGTAATGGAGGTGGTAGGGTGCTAGGTTGATGACAAGGTTTTGAAGGTGGTGGTGATGTCATGGTGCTTGAGGTGATTGAGGTGCTTGAGGTGCTAGCTTGCTTAGAATTAGGTTTAGAAGTAGTTTAGGGGTGGCGAGTTCATGGCTATTTTTGGACAGCCAACATTGGTCCTGGTAAAATGGTTGTCATTTACAAACCGTAATTCTGATTAAGCTCAAACCAGTAAGCATGGTTAGATGTTTGAGTGCTCTACAACTTTTAGTCTTACATATCTAGGGTTCACTATACAAAAATTTTGAGATAACAGCCATTTACTATAGTGTGCAGAATCTGCGCACCTTTGCCATTTTGGCTATAACTAATTCATCAGAGATCGCATCGAGTTAAGTCAACCGGAAAAACGATCATAAGACATAGGGCTACAACCTAGTATATTTACTTAATACCCAAAGCCTATTGATTTTCTCCAGATCCTATGTTTTATCAACGGATTATATTCTAAAAACTATGAACTAGTTTAAGGATGTAACGGGTTTGCTAGGGTTTTCGGGTTTGGGATTAGGGTTTAGGTTTTAGGGTTAGTGTAGGAATAGTTAAGGTTAGGGTTTAAGAGAAAAGTATGCATTGGAAGCTTGTAACATATGCTTAAAAGGTGGTACAAAATTCCTAAAGAAATGGAGGGAAAATGAGCTCATTTAAATTCTATGCATAGTCGAATTGTACTTTGAGCTTTAGGGAGTTGTACCAAGGTTTAGGAGGGAATTAATATTCAAAAATTATGCATTATACACTTGTACACATGCTTTGATAGCTTATACATTTATTTTATATGTAAACATTACATATAATTAGGGTTTTGATATAAACGTTAACGTTTAATGCTTGTTTTGAAGTAACGTTGTAACTGGTACATTAAATGGATAACGTATTTGGTAAATATGAATAGAACATAGACTTGACATATTAGGATGTTTGCATGATATAAATATAGATATAGTTAGCATTTGTTATTGCGTGAGCTCATTTAGTTTAGTTATGCAAGTTACGTTGCATAAAGAGTGGAATAAAGCAAAATTATTCCCGTGAAAATGGTGGTACTTAATTTAATAAGTAGATATCACATTGATGAAAATTTCATTTAATTAAATAGATGGATAATTACATTGATGAAAATTTGGGGTTGTTATAGTCTCCCTCCCTTAAAAGAAATCTCGTCCCGAGATTTAGTTGGATGCAGGAGTGGTGTTTGAGAATAGATGGGGATAATTAACACGGATTTGATCTTCACGTTCCCATGTAAATTTTGGTCCTCTCTTAGAGTTCCATCTTACTTTGACTATAGGGAAACGACTTTGTTTCAGTTGTTTGACTTCTCGATCCATAATTTCTATTAGTTCCTCCACAAGGTTAAGCTTATCATCAAGCTGAAGTTCTTTCATTGGAATGATAAGGGATTCGTCAGATAGGCATTTCTTTAGATTAGAAACGTGGAAAGTATTGTGGACATTACTGAGTTCTTTAGGAAGCTCTAGTTTGTGTGCCATTAGGCCAATCCGTTCAAGGATTTTTAATGGTCCAATGTACCGAGGGTTAAGCTTTCCTTGCTTTCCAAAACGAATGACACCTTTTTGAAGTGATACTTTCAACATAACACGATGATCTCCAACTTGAAATTCTAAAGGCTTCCGTCTTATATTGGCATAACTTCTCTGTCGGTCTCTTGCAGCTTGCAAGCGTTGTCGGATTTGAACTATTTTCTCGGTGGTTTCATGGATTATTTTTGGTCCCGTAAGTTGAACATCTCCAACTTCGGCCCAGCACACAGGTGATCTGTACCTTCGACCATAAAGTGCCTCAAATGGTGTTGCCTTAATACTGGCATGGTAACTGTTATTGTAGGAAAATTCTACTAATGGTAAGTGTCTTTCCCATCCTTTTCCAAAATCTATAACACAGGCTCGAAGCATATCTTCGAGTGTTTGGATGGTTCTTTTACTTTGTCCATCGGTTTCGGGATGATATGTCGTACTCATGTCTAATTGAGTACCCAAAGCACTTTGTAATGATTGCTAGAATCTGGATGTGAAATGACTGTCATGATCCGAGATGATAGATATTGGCATGCCATGCCAGGAGACTATTTATTTGATGTACAACCTTGTAAGGGTTTTGATTCTATCTGTCTCTCGGGTAGGGATGAAATGTGTGGATTTGGTAAGGCGATTGACAATAACCCAGATTGTGTCATGTCCGTTTGAGGTTTTGGGTAGTTTTGTGATGAAATCCATCGTTATTCTTTCCCACTTCCACATAGGAATCTCCGGTTGTACCAGTAAGCCGGATGGCTTCTGACATTCAGCTTTAACTCTAGAGCATGTTAAACATTTTCCAACATATTCAGCGATGATTGCCTTCATGTTAGGCCACCAATAGAGTTTCTTTAGATCCTGATACATCTTGTCAGAACCTGGGTGAATGGAATACTTTGATTTATGAGATTCATGCATGATTAAGTCCCTCAAATTACCAAAGAGTGGTAACCAGCTTCGATTTTTAATACAACGAGTTCCATCAGGACGTACTTCACATGCTTTGTCCATTCCTCGTAGGTTCTCAGCTTTGATGTTCTCTTCTTTGATCGCCTTGATTTGGGCTTCAAGGATTTGTGATGGTAATTTTGGGTGAAGGGTCATAACTAATGATCTAACTCAGAGTGGTTTGATTCGTTCCTTCCGGCTTAAGGCATCTGCTACAACATTTGCCTTTCCAGGATGGTAGCGAATCTCACAATCGTAATCTGCAAGCAATTCTAACCAACGGCGTTGTCTCATGTTCAACTCTTTTTGATCAAGAATATGCTGAAGACTTTTATGATCAGTGAACACTACTGCTCCTAATTCGAGATCATGTGTGGTATAGTTCTCTTCATTAGGCTTGAGTTGTCGGGATGCATATGCAATAACTTTTTCTCTTTGCATTAACACTGCTCCCAGGCCTTGATGGGATGCATCACAGTAAACGACAAAGTCATCGTTTCCTTCTGGTAATGCTAAGATTGGAGCTTCACAAAGTTTCTGTTTTAGCAATTGGAAAGCTGACTCTTGGTCTTCTCCCCAGATATACTTCTTGTTTTTCTGGGTTAATTCAGTCAAGGACTTTGCGATCTTCGAAAAATCTTTGATAAATCTCCGATAGTAGCCGGCGAGTCCTAAGAATTGGCGTACTTCTGTAGGTGTGGTAGGAGATGCCCAATTCTTAACTGCTTCAATCTTGGCGGGGTCAACATGAATTCCTTGACTGTCAATCACGTGCCCGAGAAATTGCACAATACTGATCCAGAAATCACATTTGGAGAACTTGGCATACAATTTCTCCTTTTTGAGTAATTCCAAGATTATTCTCAGGTGATCTGCGTGTTCTTCTTTGTTACGGGAGTAGATAAGAATATCATCGATGAACACTATTACAAATTTATCCAAGTATGGTTTACACACACGGTTCATGAGGTCAATGAATACAGCAGGTGCATTAATTAAACCAAATGGCATTACTTGAAATACGTAGTGTCCGTATCTTGTTCTGAAAGCGGTTTTGGGAGTATCTTCATCCCTAACTCTCAGTTGATGATAGCCTGATCTTAAGTCAATCTTCGAGTAGACACTCAAACCTTGAAGTTGGTCGAATAAGTCATCGATCCTGGGTAATGGGTAACGATTCTTTACAGTAAGTTTATTCAACTCCTAGTAATCGATACATATCCTGAAAGATCCATTTTTCTTTTTAACAAATAGGACAGGAGCTCCCTAAGGCGAAGTACTCGATCGGATAAAACCTCGGTCTGCTAACTCTTGTAGTTGATCAGATAGTTCCTACATTTCTGAAGGAGCTAATCTATAAGGTTCTCGGGCTACTGGTGCCGCTCCTAGAATCAAATCAATTTGAAATTCTATTTGACGAACATGAGGAAGGCTGGGTAGATCTTCAGGAAAAACTTCTGGGAAATCTCTAACTACTGGGATATCTTCTAGTCTTTTCTCGTCTGACTTCTTCTCTATTACTTGGGCTACAAAAACTTGACAACCTCTGATATATATCTTTTGTTTTTTATACAAGATATGAGATTTAGTCGGGTTTTACTTCGGTCACCTCAGATGATCAAAGTTTCACCGTTGATAAGAATGTGGACGACTTTCTCATCACAGAGAATTTTGGCATGATACTTGGACAACCAGTCCATACCAATGACAACGTCAAAACTACCGAGTTTAATTGGAATGAGATTAATTTTGAAAGGTTGGTTTAACAAAGTCAGGGTGCAACCCTGGATAACAGTGTTTGTGCTTACTAGATTTTCGTCAGCCATTTCAATATTGTAAAAGGTATCTATTGTAATGGGTGGGATATTTAGCATAGAGGCAAGTGATCTAGATACAAAGCTTTTATCGGCTCCAAAATCAAATAATACTCTAGCTAGATGTTAGTTTAGAAGGAACATACACGTGACTACGTTCGGGTCTTGGTGAGCATTCATATCCCTTAGCATGTAAGCTCTCCCTGGGGCAATGTTGTTGGTGGTCTTTCGGCACTGATTTGTATAATGTCCTTTCTCTCTACAGGCATAACAAGTAACTGTCACTGGTAGCAGATTACTTCCAGTGGCTGACCCCTTGTTTCTACAATTCTTAGTCAAATGGCCCACCTTGTTGCAAGTATTACACTTAACAGTGCAAGGTCCTGTATGATGTAGAACACATCTTCTACACAATGGGAGGTTTCCAACATACCTACTGTTCTTAGCTGGAGTAGCAGCATAGGCTCTGACAGCTTCTTGCCTTTTATTCTGTTGTGGTTGGTGATTATTGTAGCGGTTGTTCGTGTTGGTGTTACGGTAGTTGTTGTTATTATTGTTGCGGTAGTTGTTGTTGTTGAAAGTTCTTCTGTCGTCAAACTTTCATTTATGATTACTTGATACTTGTACTGGAGTGTGCTTTGTTACCTGATCCATTAGCCTCTGGGCTATGTTAATGGCTTCCTCTAGAGTTTGAGGTTTAGAGGCGGTAACATTCCCTTCAATACTTTGAGGCAATCCCCCAATGAAAACTTCCATCATTTTCTCAGAATCTGGCACCATAGTGGGACATAAGGTTGCCAATTCCTGGAATCTTCTCACATATGTCTTGAGATCATTCCCCTTCATAGTCAGATGGTAAAATTCGTCTTCCATCTTTTGGATCTCAGTTCGGGGACAGTACTTCTTTATCAAAAGCTTCTTGAATTCAACCCAGGTAATCTTGTAAGCTTCTTCTATTCCAATAGGCTGGGCGAATGAATTCCACCAGGACAAGGCTTCTTCAGTTAAAGTACCAGTAGCAAACTTCACCTTGCAGTCTTCGGTACAGTTGCTACGGGAAAACACTGATTCAGTTCGCTCAAACCAGCGGATGAGGCCAACAGCGCCTTCTGTACCTTTGAAATTGAAAGGTTGGCAGCTCATAAACTCTTTGTAGCTACATTTTCTTGCTATAGGAGCTTCTCTTACTCCGATGTTCCTATTCATATTGTCAGTATTTTCGATGGTAGCAGCTTGTGCTTCTAGAGCTGTGGCAACACTATCAGTGACTAGTTTCCTGATGGCGGCCTGAGTCATGGCTGGTGCTGCAGATGTTGATGTCTACTTGGGAGCCATTCTATCAACATTTACAAGACAACACAGAATAAGAATTCATATAATGATAGTCATATCACAAGTCATCGTATAAAAATTAAAAATTTCATACTTAGTGATATTGAATTTATTTGACATATCATTCTAATTTGGAATTCTTAGATTCCAAAAATTTTATGCTCAACGTCTTGATTATTGATCGTATCCATGATACTTAGGGATAAAGGTTTGAGAAGACCGGATGGTAAGAGAACCATGGTAATCCCGGATAAAGATATGAATTGTTGTATTACAGAATATAGGATGGACAACCATGACATACATAAATCGGTATCATAAACAGCGAAGTATAATGGAATCACCACTGTATTAAGTCATAAACAGCTTGTCTTACATATTTTACATAGTCAAAATTTGACAAGCGTCATTATTTATGCCACACATCCAGTGGTTGGATTCTAATAAAAGCTGTAAATGATAAAGATCTAGTCTAGTAGTCTGGTGGTGGTGGTCCTCCCTTGTGGTGCTTGAGCTCACGGATCTTGTCCAGAAGATTCTTCATATCTGATCGGTGGCGAATCTGGATATCCTCGATGAGTATCTCTAAAGTAGAAGTCCTGACACGAGCAAGAACAATCTCGTCATCATGCCCTACTTGCTTTCTCTAAAATCCAGCAATCTTAGCACAGGCTTCATGAAGTAGGTTTCGAGTTGATCAAAATCTTGTTGTATAACTACTCGACCATTACCAAGACCTTCTATAATATCTTCTATGTGCTCAATGCGCTCAAGAGGGAGCTCATCTAAGTGATTTAGAATAGTCTCTATTTATTCCTCAAGGCGCTCCCGAGGCGTCTTATGAGAACTTTCTCCAATCTCAAACACTTGAGGTAGAGCAGAAGTAGAGGAGGGTGATCGGGAACGAGCTCATTTCTTAGGTGGTAAAATCTCCTTGGGAAGAAAGAAATCTCGAGAATTAAACATTGGTGATGTTGGTAACACTAGCGATTGAGGTAAAACAGTTGGTGGAGCAATAGGAGCTTGTGGTAGTGGAATAGGTGATTCATTAGTAGTAGCATTATAGGCTTGCATAACCTTCATATATGGATCATCGTGGAAAGGTGAGATGGCTAACAAGGCCAAAAGACACTTAGATAAATCATCTGAAGGATTAAGAGAGGTATTTCCCGATAAGGCTGGGGAATAGTCTGGTGATGTCGGGGTATAGTCAGGAGTGTTTGTAGAGGAAAAGGCATCCTCAACATCGAAATCAGATGGGACAATAATAGGGTAGATATAGTCGGAAGTGTTTGAAGACATATTTTTATAACAACCCAGTGTAAATAACATAAGTTATTTATATAATAGTATAATAGTTATGTATCATTTACATACTATTCGGGAAATGCAGTGGCACGGAGGACTTTCTTGGATAGAAAAAGTAGGTATAGTTTAGGTTTTAATCTTGTTCTCTATAACCGAGGCTCTTGATACCAATCTGTAACACCCCCATATTTGACATATAGCAGTGGAAGCTAATTTAGGGTATTACTTCATGAATCATAGTCACAATAATAGAAAACGACTTAAAAGAGACGTTTTTAAAAGATAATTTATCATTCATTATTCATCAGAGTTTTTACAAACGAAGGTCCCAAAATACATTTCAAAACATAAAGTTAAATGATAAAAGGTTTGGACGTCCTCATGTCCAATGCTACTCCGTGCCATAAGATGCTCAGTTACCTGAGATAAACATGCTTAAAAGTCAACACAAAGGTTGAGTGAAATTCACAGGTTTTAAGTTATAATAGTTGAATACAAGTTCAATAGTGGGTTACGTTGTTATACACCCATAGTTAGTAATAATTTTAATTGCATTTACAGTTATCATAGTAAACAATATTATTGCATTTAAGCTCATGACACCAACACGTTAACATGAAATCATCGTAGTGACATTGGGGAAGAACCTAAGCCCTTATGAAAGGTAACTTGCCAAAGTTACCCATTATAATCAAATATAGTGCTATTGGTACCAAAGTATAGGCACACCAACAGGAGTCGTCACACCCCGATAGATCTATCCATAATATCCGCGTTCACTCGCAAATGACTAATGGTTCACGATTAAGAAATATTGGCAGTGCAGGCAAACTTAGGCAATAATATATCAAGATAGCATACAGTTGGAAAAAAAATTATATTCATGGTTTATAGCATATATCTCCTCATGGAGTTTAGAAAACATGTAAAAGTGGGACTATGAACTCACCTTATCAAGGTAGTTGATTGATTTGAAATTTAATTCAAATGGGAGTAAACGGCCTCGTCACGCAACCTGAGGTAATATGTCAAGTCTCAGTTTGATTGTTGATATTCCAAACTTTATTTCATAAAGTTTAATGGTTTTTGGTTTGATAACTTGTGAAAACATCGTATCACTGTTCGGGCTATCATAATCCAGAGGTCATGTAGTAAACGTTTGAGGAGCTAGGACACTTTAAATCGTAAATCCAGCAACTCGTCAAAACGTCTACCCAAATGAAACCCCTCACATGAAATTCCCTAGTAATGTGATATGTTATAGATTAAATGATAAGATTTTATCATTTTAGGTTTCTTCAAAAGCTAGTGGATGATAAATTATGTTATATTTATAACATAATTGATTTTATAGTGTTTCGATCGATGAATGATAATGACAAATGTGTCGGGTTTTAATAAAATCGAGTCTTATAATATTTAAATATATTTTTATAATTTATATAAAAATATTACATTTTATACCTTTAAGAATGCAAAATGACAATATATACCCTTGGTTTATATATATTTACAAAGTTAATCCTTTTAATATAACTTTTAAAATCTTTAAACCTTTAACTTTCAAGTATGACAAAACAAACCCCTGAAGTTTAACTTTAGAATAATTACAATTTCAGCCCCTTTAGTTATAAGTTTCAAGAATTTACAATATATACCCCTTTGCATGAAAACATTTGCGAATTTAGTCCAAAAACCATAATATTGATATTTTTGATTTAGAAATCAATTTTGCAGGTTATAGCTTATTAGAATAAGCTAAAATAAGTTAAGTTTATGAGCTTATAGCTTATAGAAAGAGCTTGTGAACTAGAAATACCAAAATGGGTGCGTTTGGTTTAGGAAAACCAAACCGTATGGTTTTGTTGGTTCAAGGCTTGAACAAGTGACTTACACATGATCTAATAAAGCTAATGAAAGATCTAAAACGAAGCAAGAGCTTATAGAACAAGATTGAAGGCTTACTAGTACTTGAAATGATGAAAATGGGTCGAATGGAGCAAAAACAACTTGAAAACTTAAAAGATGAATCAAGAGACTTCTTTCTTCTTGTTTCTTGGCTTCTACTTGTTGTATACTTTCTTCTTAATCTTCCTTGGACTTGTTTAGATCATGACTTGAGGTAATATGAAGTTTTGATGGTGAATATGAATGTATGTATGTATGTGTGGGTATATATAGGGTAGAGAAGGAGTAGAGGCGATAGAGTGGGGTTCAAGGTTCAGCTAGGGTGACAAAGGAAGGCTATGGAGGTGTAGCTTAGCAAGGTGGAAGAAGATGGTAAAGTTAGGGTGGTGACAAGGGTAGTATATAACTTGGTGGCCAAGTTGGATGATGGTGGTGCTAGGGTGCTTGCTAGGTGACATGTGGGTGAAGGTGGTGGTGAGGTCATAGAGCTACTTGAGGTGCTTGAGGTACTTGGTAGCTTAGTTTTTAGGTTAGAACTAGTTTAGGGGTGGCGAGTTCATGGCTGTTTTTGGACAACCAACATCGGTCCTGGTAAAATGGTTGTCATTTACAAACCGTAACTCTGATTAAGCTCAAACCAGTGAGCATGGTTAGATATTTGAGTCCTCTACAACTTTTAGTATTACATATTTAGGGGTCACTATACAAAAATTCAGAGATAACAGCCATTTACTACATGTGTGCAGAATCTGCGCACCTTTGCCATTTCGGCTATAACTAATTCATCCGACATCGAATTGGGTCGAGTCAACCGGCAAAATGATCACAAGACATAGGGATACAACCTAGTATTTTTTTCTTAATACCCAAAGCCTACTGATTTTTCCCAGATCCTATGTTTTATCAACGGATCAGATTGTGAAAACTATGAACTAGTTTAAGGGTGTAACGGGTTTGCTAAGGTTTTCGGGTTTAGGATTAGGGTTTAGGTTTTAGGGTTAGTGTAGGACTAGTGAAGGTCAGGGTTTAAGAGAAAAGTGTACATTGGAAGCTTGTAACATGTGCTTAAAAGGTGGTACAAAATTCCTAAAGAAATGGAGGGAAAATGAGCTCATTTGAATTCTATGCATAGTCAAATTGTACTTTGAGCTTTAGGAAGTTGTACCAAGGTTTAGGTGGGAACTAATATTCAAAAATTATGCATTTTACACTTTTACACATTCTTTGATAGCTTGTACATTTATTTTATATGTAAACATTACATATAATTAGGGTTTTGATATAAACGTTAACGTTTAATGCTTGTTTTGAAATAACATTTTGAAAAGTATGTTAAATGGATAACGTATTTGGTAAAAATAATATTAGAACATAGACTTGACATATTACGATGTTTAAATGATATAAACATAGTTATAGTTAGCATTGGTTGTTGCGTGAGCTCGTTTAGTTTAGTTATGCAAGTTACGTTGCATAAAGAGTGGAATAAAGCAAAAATATTCCCGTGAAAATAATTGTACTTAATTTAATAAGTAGATATTACATTGATAAAAATTGAATCTAATTTAATAGATGGATAATTACATTGATGAAAATTTAAGGTTGTTATATGATGTCCCACCTAAGTCTTAAGAATGATATGCCGCCTCAAGATAAGCACTCATTGCACTAAAGAAACAAACCAGTATTTAATCGGATTTAATATGGCTAATACAGTTTTCTATCATTTGGCTTGTACTGCTCTTTTATCTTCTGATTGTCTTCTTGCTTGCTTATTGTGTATTGCATTAATTTTTGTCACCATAAAATCTATGCCAGTCTCTTAGGCTGAAAACCCCCCATTATCATTAGAACTAGGTTTAGCATAGGTTTAACAAGTAATTAGAATTAACTAGATTAATTAGTAAATTAAAATACTAATAGAATATAAGGTTAACGACCTCACTCTTAGTGTTTGACACCCTACTTACCACGAAATTCCATCTGATTGGGTACACTGCCCGTTAAAGTGTTGTTTTAGGATAAGTCGGCCAAATATAAATTTAAAACTTGGTAATCAATATATTGACCCTACACGATAGCACATCAGAGACAAAGAAATATGTGTTGTCACTTCATACGATTCATGCAACTCCTTTTCCTGAGAATGATCTTAAAGAACACTTAACAAGATGGGTACAAAAAGTGTTCAAGACATTTAGCAAAGAAGCACGACTATCCATTCAACACTGAAAATAGACATGGCACAAGATAGTCTACATAAATAAGCACATAAAAGAAAGATCAGACCCTAATGAAGTCTACTCAGATCACAAGATTATTAAAGTGGTTAGAATTAGGAACGAATAAGAGCATGGACAAGACTTTATGGAAGGGATTATCGTAAAAAGGGATGACAAAAAAACACATATCTTTTCTGAGGCTGATTACAAGTACTTGAACAAGGATAACACTGAAGACATGTACTATTTGGAGAAAGTGTTGAAGGAAGTTTCAGTGATTCTTTGTTCTGAACGTTATAAGTTGAAAGAACCTACCTCTTGGTTGAATTAACAAAGACATCATGGAATTAATCGAGAAAGAGATCAAAAACGTCCTAAAGCATCAAAGACAAATGAGAAAAGTGGAAAGCGTTGTAATGGAAGATCAAATAATACCATGTAGAGTGTGCTTGAATAATCAACCCTTAGGGGTAGATTGTTAGTAATATAAAGTATTTATTATTTTTATAATTAGTCTTTGTAATAATTAGTAATTTTATGTATTTAATATTTTGTAATAAATCTAATTGGGCCAAAAGTTAGATTAGTTAGCCTAATTATCTAAGTAGTGTTAGTTAAATGAGATTAGTATAAATAGACAAAATTAAGACATTAAGAAAGAATTCCTCATTCCTTGTAAACTCTTAATTCTCTTTTTCTCTCATTTTATAAAAATTCAACATTTGATATCTTTCTCTTTCTAGTTTATCTCTCTAAACTTAACCATTCCTTAATGTGATACAATGCTAAAGGGACTAATATCATAAGCAAAGCAAGAATACCGATGGCTTTCAACATCCGCCTAAAAGAGCTTCTCGTGGCATTAACTTGGGTTCAATGTTCAGTTTAAATTGACGAAACAAGTTTATCAACCGGTTTCCAAGAAGAATGGTGCTAGCTCAAGTGCTACAAAGAAGCAACCTAAAACAATGAGACAAGATGGAAGTACTTCTAATCCGTTTGAAATTATTAATATGGTTAAAAATGATGATGATCTTGGATCTAATGGGGGTAGTTCGAACTTGGGTAAGAAGGTGGTTAATGACGTGGCTGATTCTTCTAATGAAACGAATAAGGTAACCGAGACAAATAAGGTAGGGGTTGACGTGTATGCGACATCCATTCCTAGTACTTCTAACATGAATTTTATAAAGCTTGATGATTCAGTTAATGCGGATAGTGATAGTGAAGTGGAAGAGGTGTACGATGAAACTGTAACTTTTATGGCACAAACAGGTTCCAAGATTAATAAGGTTGCTAAAAATGGCAGTGGAGTGGGAAATAAGATCTTGTATTAAATATAGAAAGATACTTATGATGAAAACCCGTACGATGATGATGACTTTGGTTTGACTAAAACTCAAATGGCGTTTGCTAATGCTTTTTACATCAGTCTCCGTGGTCAGCTTAGATAGCGTATGTAGTAGTTCTCATAAGTTTGCATGTCATTCTTATGATATACTAGGTTTGAAACATAATTGGTGCATTGGTTTCACCCGATTTGGGCTGAGATGTGGGATTCACTCACATCCTATGTACTTAATTGTTTTTTGGAGTAATAAAATTTATCGAGGAAACTCTTTATCCAAAAAAGAAAGAATCACGATTCAGTGAGGCGATACTCAGTAAATGAAGTCCTTGAACCAAAGAAGAAGGTGATGGGTTCATTGAGCTGTGGTAATAAGCTCACTGAACCCCATACGATCTCCTCAACATTCGAAGAATCTAAAGACTTAGAAACTAAAGAATAGGTGGGATAGTTTGAAGGGATAAGAACAGGAACTTATCCTCTAAAGTCAACCTATCCTGAAGTGGGTATAAGAAAAAGGTTGGTGTCATCATTGAGCTTTAGAATGTGTGTTGTCCTCTTACTTAGAAAAAGAAATTGTAATTAGGACAAATGTACAAGTGTACTTGTCCAATCAACCTAGGGACACACACTCATTACCCAACAAGTATTACCCAACCTTAGCATTATAAATAGATCATGTTGTAAAGGAGTAGAGGTTAAAGTTTGTGTAATTAAAGATACAAATCATTCACAAACCCCTATTCCTCCAAATCAACTAAGTCCCTGATCAGTCAGTTGGTTAGCATAGTTGTTAACTCAAAGTACTACTTTCGTTTACTTTGAGTTATTAGAGAGGATACCACCATTCTATACATTGTCATTCAATCCTGGTTGTTGTTTCGCAAACAACCGGGTATAATTCTTTGATAAATATCAGATAAGGGTTAAACCTTGAAACGTTTTGTGTTCTTTACCTTAAGTCTTTTATCCTTAACAAAACCTTTTCATTACATTACTTATAAGAATGGGTTAGTTTATATTAGCTTTGTAGTTAATTGTAATCTAGTAAAAGGGAACAATAAGTGGTATAAGAGCAATTTGATTTATAAAACAAGTTTTATAAGTTGTTTAAAAGTTTTAAAAATCAAGTTCCTACCATGGCTACAAGTAATGTATCCCAACTTGGCAATAAAAAAGGAGGTAGTTATTCTGCTATTGCCTCCTGACTTAAAATTGGAAAATTCTATAAGTGAAAAAAGCGCATGCTTTGCTACTTAATTGGAATGGAACCCTACTAAATTACATGTATTAAGGATGGTCCTTTCCAACCCAAGACCACTTAAGGTGTAATCAAACCTGAAGCACAATGGTCACCTGATGAGAGAAGGGTGGTCAATCAATACCAACGCCTTACAAGCATCATTATATCATGTCTACTAGATGATATAATGGAGTCAGTCATTAGCTATGAGACAACTAAAGAAACTTAGACTGACTTGGTTCATAGCTTTGAAGGCCCTTTAAATACCAAGGAAATAGGATCATGGATCTAAAACTTGGATATTAAAACCTTCAGAGCCAAAACATTTGAAGGTCTCTCTCCTATACCTGACTTTGCTCAATGAACTTCTAAATGATGGTGTAAAACTGTCTAAGCATGAAATTAATGTTGTTTTTGTGAACAGTCTCCCTGAGAAGTGGCTAAGCTTCTCTTAGGGGTTAAGAAAAGCCAATCATATTCAGACTCTCGACCTCGTTGACATTTATAAAAGTTTTGTCTATGAAGACAACCTAATCTCAAGGAGATACCTTGAGTCCAAAAGGCCTTGATAACTACTCCTATATCAATTGCTTTCTTTTCTAATAATGTTGTTCAGGGTTTTTAAGAAAATTATGATGATGAGGTCGTTGAAAGAACTAGTGAAGAATATCTAAGAAAATTCATGGCTGGGTCAAAACATTTTATAAAAAGAAAAAACAATTTTTCAATATCTAAGGCAAATGTAAACACCGAGTGTTATAAATTTGGTAAAACATGTAATTTTGCTAAATATTGTTTTTCTAGAACGTCGGTCCCCTCTTTGTCAAGGTCAAGTAAATTTGAACTAAAATTTACAACTAATCTTATTTAGTCCACACAACATTTTCAAAATAATCAAACTGATCAAAAGATTTAAAAAGATTATAAGACTAAGTACAAGAAGGTCAAAGCTAAAGTTGCACTTCTTGAGGCTGGCTCTTCAAGTACTCAGCCTGCTAAACCTTTTCAGTATAAAAATAAAGGTCTCGTGGCTAAATTTTTTGACTGAGATAAGAAGGATGTTGCTGATGATGAAGAAATGGTCCAAGTCAAGGTGTTGATGGCTCTTGTTTATTATTAACTTGTTGTTAGGAAAAATCATGCAAGAAATGGTTAATAGATCGACATCACCATGAAAAAGGTAAATATACTTTTATCTATGGATGAGGATTCTGATTGGTAAACTTAATTAAAGTATATTAACATAGACCTTAAGTTTGTTGAAGAGCAAAGATTAAATTTGTTGTCAAAATATAACAAATTTATTTTTGAACTAACTAAATGTAGAGATGATTTACTTGTATCTAAACAAGCTAAAGTAGAGGCTCTTACATTTCAAATTCAAAACAATAAGATTATAAAGTAAAATCATACTCTTCAGGAACAACTTAAGGAAAAAAATGTGTTAATGAAAAATGGTTGAGTAGTTCTGATAAGTAAGTCAATGTATAAATGATCAAATTCCAAATTAGAAAAAGAAAATTCTGGGAATTAACCAGCTCACTAAAACATCCTCTTAAAAGGATTTCAATGAGAATACCTTTGTACCTGCCTCAATGGGTTATGATCATAAAATGATTCCCAAATCTAAAGATTGGGTTAAAAGACATAAACCTGGCAGTAAACTACCAAACATCAACACTGGAAGAATTTTGGTTCCTGAAAGTCAGGCTGTCAATGAGAGTCTTAAAATCACTGAGGCACCCAATGAACCTGATTCTTCCAATAAATCAAATCCAAAACCTCAAAAATCCTTACCTCCTTTGAATATTCTTTAGGGAGCTTCACCAAGCTCAAAGGTCATGCCATTGACTTACTCATAACACTCTCCAAGGGAGAAACCTAGTTTAGGGACTATTAAACATACAATGCCTGATATACAAGATTCTTCAAGTAAGAGTTTATCAGGACCAGTCACTGTTAAAAGCACTAAACCAGTCACTACATGAGTTTCTACTGAAGTTGAAATCAATGAACAAGAGTTTAAAATAAATGAATTAACCAAACTTGTTCAAATGTTGATGGATGAAAAAGTTAACTCATCTCAAAAGACTCAGAAATCAAAACCTGTGACCCTACAGACTAAATCATTGAGACCAGTTAACTTATCTCAAAAGAGGTAGGAAACTAAACCTAAATCCCATAAACTGACTCATCCAGATCAGTTAGACCAAAAACACTACAAAAAACTAAACTTAAGTATGAACTTTTCTATTATACAAATCATTCCACATATGATCGTTATAGAATTCTACATTGTATTAAATGCAAAGGAGAGGATCATAGAACCTCTGATCACAATGCACATGTTGCCTCACTGAAAAACAATGAAAATTACAAGGCACAACATTACCAGTATGCATCTCCATCTAAACAAATTATGAAGCCCAAGGCAAAGCCTTTTCCACCATGCACTTCTTTTGGCTTTAATGACCATCGCCCTGATGACTGTAGTATCTATCCTAAGTGTGAAATATGTGTAAGTAATGTTCACGCAACCTCTAACACAATCAAATCATCTATGTTAGGGGAGGTGTACTTGCTGAATCCTCTCAGTCTAGTGAATCCTCAATTGGTATGAGTTGTAATGCTTGTGCAAGTACTCTTCACTCAACTTTTGACCATCATGATTTTGATCACTACAAAAGGGGTGAAATACTTTAGGATACTAAAGCCAAGGAGCCTACCAAAAAGTGGGTTCACAAGAAAAACTAACTCAGTTTGTTATCTGTGTAGAGACACATCAAGGATCCCATCTGGTACCTGAAAAGTGGATGCTAAAAGAGTATGACCGGTGTCAAAAGTTATATGCACAAATACATGGAACAACCAGGTCCTAAGGTAGTATTTGGTGATAATTCACCTTGCATTACTGTCAGACCCCAAACGGGGCCTAGATGGAAAACACGTGTCCGGGGGCGTGACGTCATAATACACATCACACAAGATACAAAGAACGACCTCTAAGGGTACGTTTAAAAATCCAACATCGTTGCATTAATTAAAATAGTTAAAGTTTGACATAAGTTTAAAGATAATATGCGGAAGCGAATAAAAGTTTTAGAAATTGACAACGATGTTTAAACAGTAGATAATAGCGTTTCTTGAAAATCGGCCCAATGCATAGCGACACCAAATAGCAAGCAAAGACATCCACAGCTAAGCACCTGAGAAAAACATGCTAAAACGGTCAACATAAAGTTGAGTGAATTCATAGGTTTGAATTTAATATTAAAAGTGGACCACAAGTTCACAGTACGCACGTGACAGTTATAACAGATACAACTTCACATAAAAAGAATGTATTTACTGTTGCACTAAGCTCATGACACCGAAGCTCAATTTAAAAGGAAGCATTTTATATGCCAAATAGTATTCCACGCCCTAGAGGTATCTGACCAAGATCACCTATTGACATTCCGACATGGTATATATCCGTTTGTTCGGGACCTCCGAATCTAGTAAGCGCTACTTACCCGGATAGGGATAATTACTCCCAATAGATCTATTTACAACATTCGCGCTCACTTAACCAGTACGGTCGGTTAAGCAATTGACGGTTCATGATAATTCGGGCATTAGTGGTCTATTCGCTACTTAGGCAACACGTAATCAGAAAAAGGAAACGTAAAGTAATTGTGTCCATAGTTTGAAAACAAGCAATGTTTCTCACCCTAAAATAGTAAAGTAAAAGTAGTAAAACATGGGGCTATGAACTCACCTTAGCAAAATGAGCAAATGATAATCACGCAAGTAAAAGGTGATATAGAAATCTAGCCGCGACCTAGAATAATAACGCGTCTCAGAAACACGGAAAGTATGCCAAGAATTGCACAATATGTTCATCACCAAAATACATCCATGTGTGTTTGCTTAAGTTTGTTTAACAAAACATGATGAAATGAAATCATATAGTTCTTCGTTAAGTTTCAGCGTTTAACCAAAAATTACTATTTTTATAAGTTTCTATTTTAGGAAAGTTTTTAGTTTCGGGACGTTAATACCGTCCCCTACATTTGTTAAGTTTCCATAATTCAAAACGCACTAACTAGCCTTAATCGCTTAACTTGTATGTCCGTTTTGCTAAATTCTTACAAACTTACTATTTTTAGTAACTTTATCGCTTTTCCCAAAATATGTTAACGACGTCTTTAAATGATACTAATCGATAGGTATGTGTTACTATATGTTTCGCTAGTGTTTTGAAAGTCTAAAAATATCTGAAAGTGTCCGATAACCCATTTTACTATTCACATCAGCATACTATTCATCCGGTTTTGCCGAAAAATGTTTCAAGTTTCATTTGGCCATAACTTGGCCGTTTTAAATTCAATTTTAATGTGCGATATATAAAAAACTATCTATTCGAAACGAGCTCCCAAAAAACTACTTTTACGCCTAATGAAAACATTTTTAGTTCGACCAAAACCTCAAAACAAATTTGGGACAGCAAGCACTTTTTGTCAAAAACGCAACCAAAATCTACCCAAACTTCACAATAGTGCCTAATCTAGCCTAATCTCCATTCACAACACCTAAATCTAACCTAATCTCTTCATTTATATTGTTGCAACACTCATCAACTCTCATCTCACCAAGAATATAATATTTAACTAGTAAAATAAAGTAGTATCATTATTTATGAAATCTTGTATTTAAAATCTTTTAAAAATTAAAACACAACATATGGATGTATAGATCTTGAACATATAAGAAGAACACAAGAAAAACCATAAAGAAAGATTCAAGATACTTACAAGAATGAAGAACAAGAAGCAATAACACAAGATCTATACCCGAAATTACTAGATCTTGAAAAACCTCAAATAATAACTAAACCCTAATTTGTAGATCTTGAAGAAAACCCTTAAATCAAAGAACCAATACTTGCAAATACCTTAGATGTTCTTTGTAATGAACTTGAAATGAGTGAATCTTGATAAAAACCAAAGATATGAAAACCCTAAAAGGGGTGTTTGTTGGCCGTGGGTTAGAGAGCAAAAGGAAGGGAAGAGAGAAATTTTGTTGAGGCTATATGAAAGAATGTAACCCTAAAGTGTGAAATGCTTGGTATTTATAGGGAAAAATTAGGTTTGAGGAGTGTATAAGAATGCACATGTGACCAACACACACCAAAAGTGTGTGTGTAGGCTTGTTTGGCTGAAACCAACCACAAGGACCATGGTTCATATTTTTTTTTGAGTCTTGGTTCATTATACTTGGTCTAAATTTTGAATTTTGGTCAAATGTACAAGTCAAAGTGTGTAAGCATGCATTTGTCTTGACTTGGATGGATGAGTGTGCATGAAATGGACTCCCTCATGTGTCACTTTCATACACACGCATGGGAAGTTCAAGAAAAGATTCCTTTGATTTAATTTCAAGGCTTATGTTTGTATTTGGTTTGAGTTTAGGCATCCAATGTATAACAAGAGGGGAGGGTGAACTATTTTTTTGACTTTAGAATACGAGATGGACGATAACTAAAGTTTACACGAAAAGATTTTGAGTTTCCGGGGTTCCGTTAGGTCAAAAACGCAAAAAACGCAATTTAAACGTTAAAGCATAAAAATAAATATCGGTAGTGATCGTAAACTACGAAACACTTAGAAAAGATAAAATAACTCATATAATATCTAAACTAATGAATATCCGATGCCGGAACGCATCCGATGACATTTTCAGATTTACGCGGGTTAACTTCCCGGTAAACTGCTGGATTCAAACGTAACGGATAAAAGTAAAAAATAATTGTCGAAAAAGTTTAAAATATTGACCTGAAATTTTTGGGTGTGACAATTACTGAAAGATATGGTTCCATAAACTGTGGTGGTATAGTTTTCTCAAACGTTGCATTTGTGAATGGTCTAAAATACAATTTAATTAGCACCAGTCAACTTTTTGATGCTAAGTATATTGTTCAGTTTGACGACAAGAAAGGAACCATTTCTAATGCTAATAAAGAAATTGTGTTGATAGCCCCTAGGAGAATTGATGTCTATGTACTTGATATGTCATCAATTACTCAGAGTGAAGCCTGCTTCTTTGCTAAAGCCTCTGAAAGCGTTAATTCACATTGACACAAAAGGCTATCACACCTTAATTTAAAAAACATTAACAGACATGCTAAACAAAACAAAGTTCTTGGTTTGCCCTCACTTGTTTATTCAAAGGATAAACCATGCTCAGCATGTGAAAAAGGCAAACATCATAGAGCTTCTTTCAAAACAAAGCAAATTTTTTTAATCAAAAAATGTCTTCACTTGCTTCATATGGATCTTTTTGTTCAGTTAGACCAATGTCCCTTAACCATGAGAACTATACCTTAGTCATTTCTGATGAGTACTCAAGGTACACATGGGTTTACTTTCTCAAAAAGAAAAGTCAAGCAGCTGAAACAATAATGTCCTTTATAAGAAATATTGAAAATCAAAATGATGTCAAAGTAAAACACATCTGAACAGATAATGGGAATGAATTCATAAATCAAGAACTTGAGAGTTTTTATGATGAGAAAGGAATTTCTCATAAATTATCTTCTCTTTACATACCAGAACAAAATAGCATGGTTGAAAGGAAGAATAGAACTCTCATTGAAGCTGCTAGAACAATGTTAAATAGTTTTATACTCTCTAAGCACTTCTAGACTAAAAGAGTAAGAATTGCTTGCTATACTCAGAACAGATGAATCATTGTCAAGAGACATGATAAAATTCCCTATAAGATATTCAGAGAAAGGATCCTTGACATCAATTACTTTCATGTATTGGGAAGTCATGTGGTTATTCCTAACCATAAGGATCATTTAGGCAAATTTGACCCAAAAGCTGATTATGGATACTTTCTAGGATACTGTTTTATCTCTAATGCCTTCAGAGTCTTTAACACATGGAGACAACAAATAGAGGAAACATTTCATGTTACCTTTGATGATAGTATGTAAGCCATTAAGTTCACCAACACCTTAGTAGATGAAGTTTGGATAAATGATTCATCATGATATCCTCCTGATGTATACTGTGGAATACGTAGAAGGGGGGGGGGTGTATACATTTTTGTTTAAAAACTAATATACTTTCGTATCAATTACCCAATCAATGGTGACGCAATATGAAGAATGTTAATACTAGTTCTACAGTAACTATACATGTGGTAGTAAAGCATATCCAAAGACATAACCATAAGAAAAATATCCATGACACAAACATAATCACAACAATATAAACAATAAGTTACACAATCATCTATATAATACATATGAAAATATAAAGCGATAAATGCAAATATAAGCGTAAAGAGATAAGTAAAAGGAAATGCAAACAGGATATGATGATTTATAGTGGTTCGGTCACGAAGCTCCTCTTCGTCCTACTCCACTCCCTGAGTACCAAACTTGAGAGGTATTTCACTAGTCAACAAGCTCCCTTCTCGGCGGAGAAAACCTTACAAGTTGCTTACATAATTTTTCGACACTAAGCTAGATGTCGAGTTCTTCTTCAGGTACAACCAAACCCGTTATGTTTTATGGCCAACATAACAAACCTTGTGTTTTGAATCCTAAATACATAAACCGCGTCGCTTACATTATTTTCTGACACTAAGCTAGATGTCGAGTCCTAATCTTAGCTAGAACCAATCTACCACTCACACATGTATTTTGAGGACTAAAATACTAACCGGATCTCACACTTATGTTGCGGATTAACACACTAGCTGGATCTAACCACTAATAAAGATTGGAAGACATAGACTTGATCTATATGCAACAAATGTTACAAATGGACTAACTAGGCTACATAACTTCATACCTTGATGATGACAAAAGTTCTTCTCTTGCACTTGAGGAAAGAAAGAATGCATAGAAGATTTGATCACATTTAAACAAGATTAAACAAGTTAAATGATCAAATACTTAGAGAGATGTAGAGAGAGATTTAGATCAAAGAAAACTGTGTGCAAAAGGTTAGGAAAATAGCTAGGTAGTGCAGTATTTGTAGGCAAGAGAGAGGAGCATCAGTACTGTATCCGGTCTCATAAAGTTAGACAATCCCAGATATATATGGGGGTATTTCTACCTATCTGGGGTCAGTCCTAGGTAGACGCTTATTTTTTGTCCTTTAGTGGGGAAATATTTATCTGGTGTAGTTGGAACCTTTTTAAGGGCAAAACCAGATTTGAATTTATATAATTAAATAAAACATTTCTTTTAATTACAAAAATATTTTGTATAATTTATTTTTGTAAATATGTTTTGTAACATTTATAAAAATGTAAATTTTAAGATAAAAACTTATTTCTTTGATCTGCCTACAAGTTTAATGTTTGTTTATACATACCTTATGTGATTTACGTCGGGTGTAAACAAATGTCTGTGTTGATGTAGACTTGAGACGTCGAGAGATGTGGATACATGTATGCATTGATGATTTATAATTACGAGTAACTTGCGCACTTTACGTTACGTATTACAAGTTACATGTTTGTCATCACAAAAACATAAAGAGACTGTATATATTAAATATCGTAATATTTGCACTAACAATCTCTCCCTTTTTGTGATGTAAAAAATATGTAAACTGTAAATCATAGTATAAGTTCAAAGTCTACCATACACTCCTTCTCCCCCTTTTGTTGAAACAAAAAGGCAACCGCTCAAAGTTCTCTTTCATCCAAGGTAAGTGCTCTGAGTATATATGTTGGTTAGGTTAGAAGAAGACATGAGAAATAAGAAAAAGGTAGGTGCTCCAAGTATATAGGTTGGAGGTATAAGAAGAAGGTAGGTGCTTCGAGTATATAGGTTAAAAGTATGAGAAGAGGGTAGGTGCTCTAACTATATAGGTTGGAGGAATGAGAAGAAGGTAGGTGCTCTGAGTATACATGTTTGTGGTATGAGGAGAAGACATGAGAAATAAAGGTTGAAGGTGATTTTGTTTCTCTTGGATAGTTTAGACAAGGTCATGAGATATGAGAAGAAGATATGAAAAGGAGGTAGGTGCATTTAAGTCAGAAAGTGAGGTGTGAGAAGAAGACCTGGAAGGTTGTAGTTGATTTTTAAGTAGACGAGGTAAAGTATTTAGAGTATGGATGAACCCTTCATTGTATTTGACGATCCCAGATCCTATCTTCCTAAAAAGGTGAGCTTGCAACATCCCAGGGATGTATTCTATCATCACGGTCTAACCAACTTCATGCTATTTACTCACATATCTTTGAGCCTCTCTGGCTCATTGCACCCCCATGATAATTACATTCCTTGTATATAGACTCTAGCGGATTCATGGATCAAATTAATTACCATCGGTGCTCAAGACGTTCAATGAATGTAATAAACATGAGTAGGATGCTTGCAAGTGCTCCCCCTTGGTGTATTCCCCTTTGTTTGGGGCACCAAGGAATCAAGATATGGATGTGTGCTACAAAACAAAGTTTTTAGACAAGTGCATATATATATATAGCAAGACATTAGCGAGGAACTAGACATGCACTTTTAGGTGTGAGTATTCTAAAGTATGACACTTTGAAAAAAAATTGAAACTAGACACATGCAATCATTTTTTAAAATCAATCAACCTAAATGATAAAATAAAAGGAATCAAGACGTATGTTTAAGGACAAAGATACGACTGACTTTTAATAAATGAGAATGGGATTTGTTTATTGATTGACACACAAATATTATGAGAATAACTTCTTCCAAGATGTTATTTGGACGAGGAGTATTAGCATGTTTGGAATGACATGTTCCTTATGATATCATTATCTACCAAAGATGATGATTTGGATAGACTTTCATCAAGGTTTGTATTAAGAGATTTATAAATCCTCAAGGTTATTTGTTAAGCATTATGTATGCTTTTCATGTTTGGGGTGTTTAAGGAAACATCATCGTAAGATATTAGGTCAAACTAAATGTTAGCAATAAGGATGATTTGTTGAGAAGACATAATATAAGGATGGAAACGAAAGATAAGATGAGGATGGAAATGATATGCTCTTGGATGAGAAAGAAAATGATTCCATAGAGCTGAAAAGTGGGGAAGGATGAGCTAGACTAAAGAGGGAAGGTGTTGACAGAAGGTTGTCAAGGATGATTGATAACATCAAATAGTTAATACTTTTATATATCAAATTCTGACGTTTATTGCCTTGTTTTATATCATTTTTATATAAATCTGGTACTTAATTCGGTAATTATGGCATTGGAACAGAAAAGATTCGGAAAAACAGAAATATTCAACAAATCAGCATTATGAAGGAATTACGACGTAATTGGCACAATGGATTAAGCCGTAACCTAATATGATGAAAAGAGTAATTTTTTTAACAAAGGATTATGGCGTAACTGGGTCGCTGGTGTTACGCCGTATTAAATCGTTGATGAAGAGATATTTATGCTGACAAAGGGTTACGACGTGACTTCGCGCAGTAATTACGCTGTAACCAATATTAATACTAAATGATGGAATGCCGCGTCAGAAGAATTACGGCGTAACTCGGGCGATACAGTTACGTTGTAATGATGAATCATCACATGGACTAAAGGCGTGCAAATGCTATAATGTTTGGAGGATTAATATATAAAAGAGAACTACAATGGAGGACTATTTATGTACAAAGGCTAAAGTGAGTAATAACTATATATACCACATGAATTTTTCCATTCGATTCATTCACTCTTGGTGGGTACAGCCGATGGCAAGAAAAAGGAGGAAAAGGGACTAACAGTCCCGGTATGAGGCGACCCTTCTGGTTTTGCCATGGCGTTCGACTAGGGGATCGAGAGCACTAATTTAGCATAGTTTGTAATTATACTTCATCTTTTTATGGTTAATTTAATTCTGTTACTTTTACTTATTGAATCTAGCAATATAATCGTTGATGTTATAATTATTTGTTATGCTTGATTGATTGTTCATTCGCATTTAATTAATGAAATCTTTTTTATTATTATTTTATGATCTTATTGTCTCGTTGCATCTTTATTAATTTGTGTAGTATGCTTTGAAATCCTTAAACTGCCTGCTAGGTCTTGATATGAGGTTGAGTGTGCATTAGGTTTTAAGTGATCCTCTTAACCCTAGCGTGCATAACTAACTGCAGATGTCCAAAACTTGTAGTTGTTCGACCTACACCTATTAGGCAAGCCCTTAGCATTAAATTCCTGGTTAGGAGTGTGAGCTAATAGGAGACCACTTGTTAAAGTAAAGTGTATCTCATAAATTAAAAGGAAACCTTAATGACTGTAGACAGAGAAAATATTAATTCTCTTTGCGAGTCTATTCCACTTAGTAAACGCATGTTAGGTTTCAACTGCAAAATTAGACCTAACGAATATGGACCCCCTCGAAGGTTGTTATTAGACATTGCACATAAGATCATTGAATGCGACTATCCTTCCTAGTTGTCTGCCACTATGACAATTCCCTTTTTCGACACTAAGGCTTACCATCCAAACATCCTACAATAATCTCAAAACTCCTAAATGCTTTCTTTACTGCTTTCTTAGGTAGAATGTTATTTCAATTAGACAGTTAGAGACACAAACCGTTCTTTGGGTTGAAACCCGTACTTATCAATCACTACACTATACATGATAGGGTACACTGCTCTTTAGTGCGTAGGAACAGTCGAGATAGTTAGGGTTTTATAAATGTAAAACCTGACGTAGTTTCTTTTAAAGGAAATCATGCATCAAGTTTTTGGCGCCATTCCCGGGGAACGGTTTTTGTAGTTTTTTATTGTTTGATTGAAATATGTGTTTTGTTTGTATGCTTGTGAGTGTTTGACCTTCTATTATTCTCTTATTTCTGAGTGCTTGTGTGCTTGTTTGTATGAAATAAATAATTTTTTTGTTTCAGATTTGGTATGAGGTAACTTGGTAGCGCTTGTTACATCAAAATTAGTTGCCAGGTCTGGGATATCAAAACTAGTTTGGGCATTGCTTGAACCTTGAAAATATTTTATAATGCCGCCTGTGTCTTAATACTAAGCTTTCCAACCTTGATGTTTTTATTCATGTGGTATTATTCTTGAGTCAAGTATTTACCATTAATGTGCGCTCCTCTTTTTTTTCTCATTTTATTTTTATTACACATTTAATGCACAGGCTTGTTAGTGTGCAGGTTGAGTGAAATTAAATATTTGTGAGATATCTTGGTGTTAAGAGCTAAGAAGAACAGAGGAATATTGGACATATTTGGAGATGTCCAATTAGCCTGTGATGGAGGCTTGAGTATAACTTAAAGACTTGTTTAAAAAGAAAAGTGCTTATCGGGAGACAACCCGACCTATCCTTTTAGTTTAGTTCATTTCCTTTCTGCATTTAGTTGGTTTTGTATGTTTCTTACTTGATTTTGAAAAAGGATGGAATTCGAGGTCTCCTCGACTCGTTTTATATGGTAAAGTGGTTGCTGTAATGCAGCAAGTTACGCCGTAACTCTGATAGTTACGGCGTAATTGATAATGTTATGGTGTAATTCGTGCAATGGTTACACCATAACTTGTTCTAATAATTTTTCAAAGTTTTACAAACCACATAATTACGGCGTAACTAACTCTGATGGTTACGCCATAACTCCTTCCTGCAAATCCATAAATGTTTGAATTTTTTTTACAAAACCTGTATTTTTTGATAAATGAACTTTCTGGGTATGGTTTCCATGTGAACCCTCACGAGACTTCACTCGGGCCATTTTGGCCACCAAGTGGATTTTAAAGGCTTGTTGCATACTCTAAACGCAACTGTGATACCAACAAAAGTGAGGTATTGGTTTATCTTTGTATCCTGTATTGTTTCGAATAATTTTTTTTGTGCTATAGTGCTTTTTATCCAAGTTTATGATTTTTGCACAGTTATTTCTTGTAGCTATACAGTTATGCACATGGAGTGGTGCTAGGAGGTTAATCGAGCTTCAAGGAAGCATTCCAAACCGGACTAGTTGGATGCTATACCTTTGATGATGATGGGATGGTCGAGATATTTATGATGGTAGATGTTGCTCGAGGAAGCAGACTTGGAGCATGGCTTAGAGCATGTTTGTCTCTTCATCATTCCGAGCAAAAATCCAAGGGAGTTTTATGTTCCATTTCTAACCATTTCTATTTCAATTACATATGCTTAAGTTTGACTCAAATGGGGAGAAGGGATTGGAAATAGACACCCATTAGATTATACTTACCTTTATTTTTCTAGTTTTTTCTGAAAAATGTTTCATTAATAAAATTTTGACATGTTTTTCATTACTTAACTAGTAAAATCTTACTGAGCACACCCTACCTTATAATTCCATTATGTGAGGATAAGCCTTTTCATTTTCCCCTTATATAAAGTTCAATAAAAATGAGTGTGCCAGTGGCTGTTGTAGGATTTAGAACTTAGTCTGGTATATCTTTTTGAGACCACCATAATGAGCATTGCACCTAGTGTAATCGATGTAGCTGTGATAAAAGGCAAATTCTAGGATTAACCCCAAATAACCTATATGTTTTTTGTGTCTATTGACTTTTCACACTGATTAGTCAATCCCCATGTTAAACCCTTTGTTGCACTCATTTTTAGTACAAGATACCCCTAGTACAACCTGTTTAGCCTTTCCTTGTGCTTAACCCAATATATGTTGTTTTGTTACACCAATCACCTAGCCTACCCTTTAGTTTCTTAGTCCATGATCCGGGAGTTGCTGGTTTATTTTGGTTTCACTGGTAAAAGTTATGAGTTAAGATAGAGGGTATGTGATGAAATTTGGGTTTTGAAGACAGTTGATCTCAAGTGGGGAGGGTACTCATGTACATATGTGTTTGTATTGTTATTTCTGTTTCATTGTATCCTTGTCTTGCATAAAAAAGAGAATAAAAAGCATGCAAGCAAGTGTTTATTATAGTTGATAAAATATATATATAAATAAGCTTTTATGTCGTATTGTGGTAGCATTTCCGCCTTGTTCAACTGGCAATGATTAGTCATTCCCATTTTGATCTATGCAAATGGGAAGTTCTTATAAACCCGTGTCATTTCTATCTCTCATTTCTATTTTAAGTCTATATTTGTACAATGTGGGCATTGTACATCTCAAGTAGGGGGAAGGGAGATAGAAATGAGTTATTTGGTTATATTATGTGCTGATTTTGCTCAAAAATTTTAAATTTTAGCACATAATTTTTTGTTCATTGATGATGAAGGTTGAGTTAATGCGTCTTTCTTGCCGAGTTAGATTATAAGGCCTTACACTACAATTCATACACATTAACTCGTGTAGTTTGAAGACCCCTTGACTCTTGACCCTCGTTTTTGCCTTATAAGATTTGAATGCGACCAGTGACGGGGAGATTGTGGACTTAGGAAACTATTTATTTTGTGTTTTTACTTAACCCATTAAATGTGCATCCCATATCTTTATCCTACCCT
Source organism: Tanacetum coccineum (assembly GCA_026074375.1). Taxonomy (NCBI): domain Eukaryota; kingdom Viridiplantae; phylum Streptophyta; class Magnoliopsida; order Asterales; family Asteraceae; genus Tanacetum; species Tanacetum coccineum. The sequence goes on along the minus strand of BQNB010031386.1, from coordinate 1,849 downwards.
TATCATTCTTAATCCTAACCTTTAGCTTATTCGAGTTAAGTAACTGAGCAATCATAGGTGTCTCGTTCATGGATTTGGACGAGTATTTGTGGTTTTGTTGCCTTTTCTGGAATTTTGGTATTGGTTAAGATTGCATTAAAAGGATGATTCATCCCGTAAGCCTTTGTGTTGTGTCAACCCATTTGCCTTTTTAAACAGTTGCATCTAGACTCTAGTGGTATAGATTAGTATCCTTGCCATGACTGAGCAGTTGAGTGATCATCAAAAATGAAACACATAGATTAGTGAGAGTATTAGTGTGATTTGTTTTTCCTTTCGTGAGGTGCTCGGTTTAGAATTTTCTAGCTTAAGTGATTTTCAAATTCATATCTTCCTTGATAACTTGGGAGATATATTCTTAAGAATTATTTAAAAGGTTCTACTTAAGGGCAAGTAGAAGTCAAGTGAGGGGATATTTGATAACATCAAATAGTTAATACTTTTATATATCAAATTCTCGCGTTTATTGCCTTGTTTTATATTATTTTTATATGAATCTGGTACTTAATTCATTTATATTTTAGATTTAGGTAATTATGGCATTGGAACGGAAAAGATTCCGAAAAACAGCAATATTAAACAATTCTGCATTATGAAGGAATTACGACGTAATTGGCACAATGGATTACGCCGTAACTTAATATGATGACAAGAGTAATTTTGCTGACAAAGGATTACTGTGTAACTGGCCCGCTGGAGTTACGCCGTAAATAATCATTGATGAAGAGATATATATGCTGACTAAGGGTTACGGCGTAACTGTCCTGCTGTAATTACGTCGTAACCAATATTAATACTAAATGATCGAATGTCGTATCAAAATAATTACGGCGTAACTCGGGAGATACAGTTACGCCGTAATGATGAATCATCACAGGGACTAAAGGCGTGCAAATCCTATAATGTTTGGAGGATTAATATATAAAAGAGAACTACGATGGAGGACTATTTATGTATAACGGCTAAAGTGAGTAATAACTATATATACCACATGAAAGTTTTACATTTGATTCATTCATTCCTGGTGGGTATAGCCGACGGCAAGAAAAAGGAGGAAAAGGGACGAACAGTCACCATGGCGTTTGATTAGGGAATTGAGAGCACTAACTCAGCACAATTTGTAATTATACTTCAATTTTTTGTGGTCAATTTAATTCTGTTACTTTGACTTATTGAATCTAGCAATATAATCGTTGATGTTATAATTATTTGTTATGCTTGATTAATTGTTCATTCGCATTTAATTAATTAATTATCTTTTTGATTATTATTTTATGATCTTATTGTCTCGTTGCATCTTTATTAATTTGTGTTGTATGATTTAAAACCCTTGAACTCCCTGCTAGGTCTTGATATGAGGTTGAGTGTGCATTAGGTTTTAAGTAATCCTCTTAACCCTAGCATGCGCAATTAACTGCAGATGACCAACACTTGTAGTTGTTCGACCTACACCCATTAGGCGAGCCCTTAGCATTAAATTCCTACTTAGGAGTGCGAGCTAATAGGAGACCAACTATTAGAGTAAAGTGTATCTCATAAATTAAAAGGAAACCTTAATGACTATAGACTAAGAATAGGTTAATTCTCCTTGCGAGTCTATTCCACTCAGTAAACATAGATTAGGTTTCAACCCCAAAATTAGACCTAACGAATATGGACCTCCTCTAAGGTTGTAATTAGACATTGCACATAAGATCATTGAATGCGGCTATACTTCCTAATTGTCTGCCTGATAAGTGTAGAATACACATATCTATTTATGCTTAAAAAGGCCCAAATAAACCCAAAACGAATAAAAAATGGCAAAAAT
>BQNB010031385.1:0-50037 GCA_026074375.1 Tanacetum coccineum | reverse complement strand
GACAGACATAAGAGTAGCCGCGGAATGAGAGGCATGGATAAAGATAAGGGAAGGGAGGAGAAGAATGATAAAGGTAGAGATAGAGATAGGGAAAGAGAAAAAGATAGAGACAGAGGTGCAGACAAGGAGATGAAAGAGGGAACATAGACATGAATGTGAGAAATAAAGGGAGTATAAAGAGCAAGATAAAGATCTCGATCGACCTCATCACAAAGGTAGCAGAAAGAACCAGAAATCAATTAGTGGCTCATTAATAATTCATGACCTGAGTAGTTTTTAGGATGTTATGCACTATGCCAAAGTCGTTTACTCTTTGTTATCAATTTGTTATTTATTACGAAGCAAACCCGCCCGTCGGGCGGGTTATGTTACTAGTGTATATATATATATATATATATATATATATATATATATATATATATAATAAGTAAATAGGCAAATTACTCTTAGGGAAGAGTAATAAGTTAGTCACTAATAAAATATATTTCCGAAAAGTATTGATGAGAAAATTACCCTTAGAAAAGGATAAAGTTCAAATCGTTCCCGATTCGTTTTCCCAACGAAGCGTGAATTTGAAAATCTTGTTTCGGTTCTTGATCGCGTGCTTGAATAATTGAAATTTTGGGTTTTGAATTCTAAATCTAATAACGCAAAGGGAGAGCACATAAAGGCACGCTAATCTAGAAATTAAAGCAACTTAAAAATTCTAACGACATTTAAAATCAATTAAAACTAATCAATAACGAAAATTTACTAACTAATTAACTAAATATGACAAATTTAAACTCTAAAATCTCAAAATGCAAATTTCTTAAACTAAAATGTATTAAACTAATTTTTAAAAAACCAAAATTATTTTTTATATTTTTAAACTATTTAAAACTATTTTTAAAACTAAATAATACTAAAAATTAAACTAAAAATACTAAACTTAATTCTAAAAATTTGAGAAAATTACTAAAAATACTAGACACTAATTCTGAGGTTTACAAACAAAAATGACTCAAAAAGCTTTTACCAGTAAGCTGCTAAAATTAGATAAGCTGAAAAAGCTAAAAACTGAAAGTGTATATAAGAAATAAATGGTGCAAGGAATAAATGAAAAAGTCCTAAGGGCGCAATGGTTAAGGTGTGTGTGTTGTGTGGGGGAGGTCACAGGTTCGAGTCCTGTGACTGTCCCTTTTTGGAAAACTTTTTTTATTTTACTTTTTGAAAAAGCTAAAGAATAAGCTAAAATAAGCTACTTTAATAAAAAACTTAAGACTGGAACTTATTTTTAAGCTAGAAAAAAGACAATTAAAAGGTGACAGTTTGGTTTTTAAGCCATTTGGCATGAAGTTAAAACTGTTTGGACATAATAAGCTCAAAGATGACCAAAAAGCTAACAAAAGGCTAATAAGCTGAAACAGACCTAGTCTTATACCTAATAAGCACTAATGACAAGAAATAAGCAAATCAAATAAGTTGTAAAGCCCCAAAATGCATTAAGACAGTTAGCTTCAAAACAGATTTTAAGGACTAATTCCACTACTTTAAGCTAAGCTTTAGGACTGATAAGCACTCAGAAAAAGCTAAAAACTAAAAACAGGTTAAAAGCTAGACTCAAATAACAAAAATAAGCTAGACTTAAGCAAATCAGATAAGGAAATAAGCTAGAACAAAGAAAATGAAAATGACAGATTACTCTACTTTGTTTTTTGGACTTTTTGTGTTGAAATGACAGTTTGTAGCTAAAAATTTAAGTCTCAAAATACTTTTAACAAACTTGAAACTGAAAACAGATTAAAAATAGACTATAATAAGCTAAAAGCAATCAAAATTAATCTAACTTAAGCTAGATTTTAACCCCTAATGATATGCAGTTCAAACTTTTAAACACTAAAACAACTTGACTGACTTTGCTCTAAAACATTTAAACTGCTTTCCCAACAACTTTTAACTCAAAACAGATGTTTAAAGCTACAAATGAACCAACTTAGAACACAAATTCCATATTTCAAATAGACTTTAAGACACATTCAACAAATAAGCCTTTTGAAGAACAAATAGAATAGCAGATTTCACTTTTTGATGAAACAAACTATCAACCTGTCAAAACTTATTTTTAGCTTAGGAAAACTATTGTTGAGACTTACTTAGAGCTTATGAAACTGATTTGATCACCAAAAATAAGTTAAATACCATTTCCCTAATTTATAACTTCTTATCCCAAACACCCCTTTAAATCTAAAAAACCTATTTTAAGCAAAAACATGTCATTATAAGCCTTGAATTGTAAAAACAGATGAAGTACTATAGCAAATAAGGACAAATTAGCAAAAATCTTAGGAAAATAAGCTCTAGAATATAAGCTACATTAATAAGCAGTGTAGACTCAAATTGGACATATTTTATGAAATCTCAAATCAAACTTAAACTAAACTATAAATTAAATGTAATTAGCTAAAACAAGATTAAATAAGCATAAATAATCAGAGAATAAGCAGAAATAAGCAGTTCAATAAGCTGAAACAAAAATTAAGCTAGAAAGAGTAAAAGTGAACATACCATGTCCTTTGCTCTAAACAAGGACTTATAAATGCTCTTTAGAGCTTATCTATAAGCTCCAGCTTATTTACATAAGCTGGTATGGTCCCATAAGCCCATCCATTTCTGGCTTATCTTCCAATTTAAGCATTTAATGACTATTTGAGTGATTTGAATGACTAGCTTATTCAGTTAAGCCTTAAACAAGCTTAATTGAATAAGAACTAGCTTATTAGGTAATAAGGAGCTTATTGAGCTTATTGAGTTACTTCTAAACACATTTAAACCATATTTACATTAAAGTAAACAATGATACAATACAAAATTTAAAATAAAACAGAACTTTTATTAATTGAAAAGAGATTACAAAGTTTAAAATGAAATTACATTATAAACATTATAATAAGCTAGAAATTAAGCTAAAAATTACACTACTAAAAACTATCTCCTAACTGTGTGAATGCTTCTATTTATAGATGCTGAGAGAAGCTTCTAAGGCTTGAAGAGCGCCCACCCAGCTCTAATCTTGGCCCTTAATTGCTAACAAACTTTTCAATCCATCATATGAGCCCTTAGATTGCCTCCACGCATCAACAACCAATGGGATTGCTTGGGATTGCCAACGCAGCCTGTTGTGATGTCAGACCTTGCCACGTTGGCCTTCTAGAAGGGAGAGAAGCATGTGGAAGGTGGAATTGATTTACCTTGTTCTTAGTTTTAAAGTGAATGAGATAATGAACAGTAAAAAGGCGCGTTATTATTCCTTTGACTTAGATTCAGACTTTGGGTTTGGGCTTTTATTATAACATGGGCCTGGACAATGATGAAATGGATTGGGATTATGGACTAATAGATAAAGGCTTTTATTTATGCTAAGGTATTTTATCATTCAATTGTTAATGGGCTGACCCGGCCCATAAAACGGGTATGGGTTGGCCCATTAAAGATGAAAAATGTCCTCGGCTTTGATTTATTACATCCAATCCCGTGCTCTGTTTTGTCCTTTTTGGCTCTATTTTTGTCCATTTTTGATATATCCATTACCTACACAACACAATTAACAAAAGAGACAAATACAATGTATTTTCTATTCGTTTTTAATCATTTAGGCTCGTTTTAATAAGGAAAATTGATATGTGATTAAACACATATCAGGTGACAAGCTTTTCCATAAACCAATTTGAAAGGGGTGCATCAAGTAGGAGTTTTGTAGGCAGTTATGAATGCCCGTAATGCGTCATCAAGCTTTTCTAACTAATTCTTTGGGTTATACCCAACTGATCTTTCTAGAATACGTTTTATAGTTCTATTGGTTACTTCAGTTTGTTCGTTGGTTTGAGAGTGATATGCATTAGATAATTTATGAGCCACTTTGTATTTTTGCAAGGCTTTTTCTAATTGAGAATTACAAAAATGCGTCCCCTGATCACTAATCAAAGCTTTAGGTACTCCGAATCTTGCAAACAGCCTTCTTAAAAACCTAATTACAACGCGAGCATCATTTGTAGGAAGAGCTTGAGCTTCCACCCATTTTGAGACGTAAATCTATGCTACTAATATTATTTCATTTCCTTTGAGTTGGATAAGGAGCCCATTTAAGTCTAGGCCCACATTATGTTAAATAATTCAATACCTAAAATGTTATTTTTGTGGCATCTCACTTCTGATGATATGTTTCCTGATCTTCTGGACAGGCACGTACTCATCACATAATATTTAGCACCTTTAAAGATGCCAGGCCAATAGAATCCAGATTCATAGACTTTCCTTCTAGTAATCGACGCACTATGATGTCCCCCAGTTGGTCCAGAATGACAATGCGCCAAGATTTTAAGGATTTCATTCCTAGGAACACAACTTCTCATTACATTGTCCGAGCACAGCTTGAATGCATATGGTTCGTCCCAAAAATAATTCTTAACTTGAGAGAAAAATCTTCTTCTTTTTTCGGGTGTCTAATTTGGGGGTACAATCTTTCCAACAATATAATTTACATAATCAGCATACCATGGTTCATCGTTATTGAGTTCTACTTTCAATATCATAAGATGTTCGTCGGGAAATTCATCAGTTATTTCATCCTCCGTGAAGGTTCCCAAATCTGGGTTCTCAAGTCTTGACAAATGATCAGCAGCTAAATTCTCTTCCCATTTTTATCCTTAATCTCAATGTCAAATCCTTGGAGAAGTAGAACCCTCCTAATAAGCCTTGGTTTCGCATCCTCTTTGCTGAACAAATACTTCAAGGCAGAATGATCAGAGTAGACTACGGTTTTTGATAAGATAAGATATTGACGAAACTTATCAAAAGAGAAAACAACTGCGAGAAGTTCTTTTTTGGTGGTAGTATAATGCTCTTGGGCATTATTCAAAGTTTTGCTGGCGTAATAAATCAGCTTGAATTTTCCATCAATTCATTGCCCTAAAACAGCTCCAACAGCGAAATCACTAGCGTCACACATTAATTCAAAGGGCACTTTTCCAATGGGCAGATATTTTTTTATGATAGGGCGCAGGGTGGTCAGTTTCTTTCAAAATGTTAAATGCCTTTTTGCAATCATCAAAAAAATCAAACTTCGCGTCTTTCATCAGAAGCTGGGTCATTGGTTTAGAGATTCGGCAAAATCCAGCATGCCCTAAAAAACTTCTAACTCCTTTTACGTTAGTTGGGTATGGTAATTTAGCTATCACATCGATTTTGGCTCTATCAACTTCAATTCCTGCTCCAGAAATTTTATGTCCTAAAACTATCCTTTTTTTTACCATAAAATGGCATTTTTCCCAATTTAGCACAAGGTTGGTTTCTTCACATCTAGAAATCATTATAATCTAGTTAGATAGGACCATCATCAAAAGAGTTACCAAACACCGAGAATTCATCCATGAAGACTTCCATAAAGTCTTCCACCATGTCGTGGAAGATAGACATCATGCATCTTTGAAAAGTGGCATTAGCATTACATAATCCAAACGGCATTCGTCGGTAAGCGAAAGTCCTATAAGGACAGGTGAAGGTAGTTTTCTTGATCCTCCAGAGCGATTGGTATTTGGAAGAATCCTGAAAATCCATCAAGAAAATAGTAGTATTCATTCCCACATAAACGTTCTAACATTTGGTCAATGAAAGGAAAAGGAAAATGGTCTTTTTGAGTTGCATCATTAAGTTTGCGGTAATCGATACACACCCTCCATCCAATAACTGTGTGGGAATGGATTAATTCATTATTATCATTCAAAAGTACAGTCATCCCTCCCTTTTCTGGCACAACGTGAATAGGGTTAACCCATGAACTGTCTAAAATTGGATAAATTAGCCCGGAATCAAGTATCTTTACAATTTCATTTTTCATAACATCTTGGACTTTAGGATTTAGACGCCTTTAGGGTTGGATGACTGGTTTGTAGTCATCTTCCATCAGAATCTTGTGTGTACAGTATGACGGACTAATTCCCTTAATGTTCGACATTTTCTAAGCAATTGCTCCTTTTTATTTCTCCAATATATGTAGAAGTGAATTTTTCTCATTTTCGGACAATTCGGATGAGATAATAATGGGAAAGGATTTGTCTCCATGAAGGTATGCGTATTCTAAATGTGACGCAAATTCTTCAGCTCTGGTTTCTTCTCATCGATTTTGTTAGCACTGGCCGAATAAAGTTGTTCGCTTTTAACATCATCGCGTTTGGTAGTTCCCTGCATAACTGGATATGGCGTATTAGCAGAATCGATACGATGTATCGAGTTTTCTGGATCAGACTCATTGTTTCCATTGCTACTGGCAAATTCATAGCATTCTAGGCCTGATTGATCAATTGATTTTTCTAGTTCCCTTGATAAAAATGAATCAGGCTCTTCATTTGTCAGCAATTCCTGAGGTTCCTTGATGATCGTGTCATCCAAATCATCAATCCCATAACATTCATCGTCTTTAGTGGTTGGTCGTTTAATTGATTGGTCTACGTCAAAGATTACTTCATCATCCCCCACTTTTAATGTTATCTTCTTATTGAATACGTCTATCATAGCTTGAGCGGTCGCCAAAAATGGTCTTCCTAAAATTATAGGAACTCTTGAGTCTTCGGTCATGTCTAGGATGATGAAATCTATAGGAAGGACGAATTTATCTACTTTAATGTGTACGTTTTTGATTATTCCTCTTGGGTATTGGATCGACCTATCTGCAAGTTCCAAACTCATTCTAGTAGCCTTTGGTTCTCCCAAACTAAGTTTCTTGTAAATCGTGTATGGCATTAAGCTTATGCTAGCTCCTAGATCTACTAATGCATTATCAATATGTAATTGGCCAATGTCGCAAGGAATAGTAAAGCTCCCTGGATCTTTCTCCTTTGATGGAAGCTTGTTTAACAATATGATCGAGCATCTTTCGTTCATAATGATTTTGCAAGCTTCTTCTAGTCTGGCCTTATTAGTTAGCAAACCTTTCAAAAATTTGGTATACTTTGGCATTTTAGCTAATGCTTCGATGAAAGAAAATTGATATGGAGTTGCTTTAAGTTTTCCAAAAACTTCTTCTGTTGAGCCTCTTCTTTTTCTTTTCTCAATCTTCTAGTTGAACAAGAGGTTCACTAGTCATCTGAGGTTGATCATTAGTGAGGAAATCATTTGGTCCGACTGGGTTTTCAAGTTCTACTACTAGAGTTTCTTTTGGTGGCACATGAACATCTTGAGTTGTAGTTTTCCCATCTCTAGTAGTTACTTCCTTAACATCGCAATCTATCATCCGAACGTTATTTATTACTTTAAATAACTCTTGTACCCCAAATCTGAGCTCAATTAGTGAATTATTCCTTTCTTTAAACAAGAGCTCGTTGGTAGTTTGGAAGTCATGGATGAATGCCCTCATATCCTCGTGTTCTCGTTTTCCTTCGTCAATGAACTTGTTTAACATCTCTTCCATTGTCAGGCTTCTCTTTGGGTAGGTAAAATGATATGGACGAAGTCTGGATTCTGTTCCTGAAAAGTAAGACATGATGCAAAGTAAAGCTATTCTAGAAAAAATAGATTTGTAAAGAAAACAGTCAATACGCTGTATACTTAGATACGATACGCCGCATCAAACTATCATAATAGGAAAACGATTTAAAACAAACAATTAAATACGATGTATAATAAACTACTCTAAGTTACACTACTCCTAAGGGTTAGATCTAATCTAATGTTAAAAACCAAAATATCAAATAAAAATCAAGATTAATTTTCACTCCCCGGCAACGGCGCCAAAAACTTGATGTGTCGTTGTGTGGTGTATATTTTATTGATTCAAGTTTTAAATTTATATTTTGCTGACTAAACCAAAAACAACACTTTAACGGGCAGTGTACCCGATCGGTAGTAGTTTTGTGGTAAGTAGGGTGTCGAACACTTGAAGCAAGGTTAAATCTTATCAATTTAATTAATATCTTGGTTGTCTATTCTAAACCTATGTCAGTCTAAATCCTAATTCTAACGGGAAAGGGGGGTTTTTAGCCTGAGAGACTGGCACGGTTTGGTTGGTGACTACAATCAATTCAAGGGACTTTAACCCACACAAGCTAATAAACAAAAGATAAAAGAGCGGTCGAGCCTTATGATTGAAAACTGTATTAACCATTATTAATCCGATTAGAAAGTTGGTTTGTTTATTAAGTGCAATTATTTCTTCTCTCGAGGTGGCATATCATTCTTAAGACTTATGCGTTACATCATCGTAAGAGCTAGACACATTAATTCTGTCATAGTGTCAAAGTAAAGCATTCCTGCATAAAGCAATCTTTTAGCTGATTAAAATCATCTTAGTGATTAAAGCAACGTTGATCTTGTTAAACACCTAGCTTCATAAAGACTTGGTAACCAACTTACCGCTTAATGGCAAATTATAAACTAGATATCTCTTGACCAACATCCAATGGGAATTAGAATGTTAATTGTAGAATTAATCTAGGTTCACCTTCTAGTCAACACGATCAATAAACCATTGGCAATATCCAATTAACTAGTTAAGCCCGAAGCGTATCCTAGACACAGATTTAGTAGGACAATATATGTGATCCTATGATTCTAGATGTATAAATCAATATATGGAGAGCTATCCCAGACTCTAAATCTACTTGGTCCGTATCCAACTAAGATCCAGTATGAATGAAGGTCTGTAACAAAAGCGCGTAAACAAGTATATTGATAAACATAAACAAGCAATCAATGATAAATCAAGAAATCGAGATAAACAAATACCAAACATTTAGATCTTCATAATAATGGCTAATACCCGAAGGTATTAGCCTTCAAATGTCATAATAAATACAAAAGCAATTATTTAGCCAGGTTAACTAACCGAGTTTAACGAATGATACACAAAATTGAACGATATACTAAAGTATATGGAATTACACTGTTTTCTCCTATGGTATTCATTAACGTTGCATTTGACCTCTTATGGCTTTTTTTTCTCCTCTATGAAAATCGACTTTTATGGTTTAGGTATCGTAAATATGATTTAGCACACCGAAAACCTTGTTTTTTAAGTTTTCTATTTTTATAAGGTGTCTGAAGTCGGTATGATAACGGCGTATAGGGATTTTTTTAAAGTAAGTGACCACGAGCCTTTATATCTTTCAGAATATTCACATAAAAAAACAAAACATATAAAGCAGATATAAAATTGGTGGTAAAAGGAGGTAGGAGGGAAGGTCGTGGTTTCGAATTTTCTATGTATAACAGGGCGTATTGAATCTCTCCTGGATAACGGCGTATTGAACTTTAATTTCCAGTGTGGTCCTTTGGTGAGTGCAGGCACGGATACGCCGTATCTTCCTTGATGGATACGGCATATTGGTCTTCAGAACAGTAATATTTAAAATATCTTTATTTAAGCTCCAGAATGCGCACCTTTTGCTAACTTTCACCAATTACTCTATAGTTACTGCAATTCTCAAAAATAATGATTAAGTAACAATTCTTTGCAGTAATTATATAAAATGGGTTAATATCATGGGATAAATAATGCTATAAAATAGACGTCATTTGATGTCATCAGTAATGAACTGCTCCTCCAAACTCTATTACCTTAAACGTATCCATTATTTCAAAATTTACTCTCTTAAACCTAATTCAATCATGCAAACTCTAAACTAATTCTTAAATTGAATTCAACTAAACCTTGAAATAAGAAATTTCCTCCATCAGATGCTTCCGTAATACACGAATTCATTCTTATATTAAAGATTGATTTTGGTTAATGATTGATTTCTCTAGGCGTTTTTTTGTTACAGATTTTTCCAGATGTTTTTTTGTTTAGGGGATATCTAATTTGGGGATAACTAGTAGAAATGGTTATATGTTAAAAGGTTTTTTAAAAGGTAAAATTGAATATGAGCCATTAGATCATTTTAATTGCCAGGTGGAGTTTTATAGAGTTTTGGGAAGGATGGCTGTTTTAGGATAGCTTTTTCTATATAGGGGAGGATATACAAATAAGAGAATAATGGAATCCATATGTGTTTACATTCTAGTTTATTTAGTACGAAAAAGCTTTTAAGAAAGTATAATATTCGTTTTTAAGTTTCGCCACTTTTCTGAAAAGTTACTATTTTTAGAAAGTTTCTATTTTTAGAAGTTTTTATTTTAGCAAAGTTTTCTATTTCTAGAAAGTCTAGAAATTTATGACGTTATTATTGACTCATAAAAATATTCCTTTTTCCGTCAACACTAGCTTACCAAAAGTTTTATCCAAACACTCCACTTCGTAAGTTAATCATATATATATATATATGTGACCCGAACTCGAAATTTCCATTTTTAGACATCGCCAACCGCACCCTAGCATTTTATTAGTTGCAAAATATAATTCGTTAAAGTTTTACAATCTTAAACGGACTCTAAAACGCTCCCTGACTCATTTTACAAGAAAAATCAGCAACATTTTATGACTTTTTGAAAAGAATTTTCACCAAATTTGATCCTACTTTACTCTATCATCAAGCATTTTCCAACCTAACTCTCGAGATCTTATTTAAAACATCAAAATGAGCAACTTTTATGTTTTAACGGAAGGCCGGTTCTGACCAGAAACGGCCCGAAACCTCGATTGAAAACTGCACTAGCTCACTTTTCAAAAACAAATGCTAAATTTTTTAATAAAAACGCAGACCTGCATTTTGATCAAAAACACCACTTTTTGGACTTTTGAGCCAAAATCCTAACAAGTATCGTAGAAAACCCTGTTTCGGACAACTTTCGTGTTTCGGCCGAAGGCCGAAACTGGTCAGAAGGTGTCCAAAACGACCCGTTTCAGTTCTGCGCAGAATTTAATTTTACTAAAATGTGCAGATTTTATATATAAAATTTTTCCAAACTTTAGAAAGCTCTAAAATCTTCGTTTTTAAGAGTTACAGGTCAAAAAAATTTTAAAAAGATCGCCTCGACGAATACTAACATTTTTGAAAGCCTAAATTTTATAAAAATATTTTCACGACACCCTAACGAGGCGTCTAATTTTCTGTACGAATTTAACTTTTTCAAAACCTAATAAACTCTATCAAACATCACCAATTCATCATCACAACTTTACAAAAACTTCCCAAATCCTACTCTCCATCATCTAAAACATTATCAACAATTTCTATAGATCAAAACCTATTATACACACATACATTACGGATTCTAAAATTTTGAAATAAATCATACATAAACATATGTAAATAAGTATTGAAAAGGGGTCCAAGGATACTCACAATACCACTAGGAAGAAAAACAACAATCAACAGTGAACCCTCCTTGGTTCTTGTTGTTGGCCGAGCACCCCAAACACCACAAATCAATAAACCAAAGTTTTTCCAACAACCAATATCTTGTTTAAAAAATTAGCAAATCAATTCCTTGGCCTTATCTTCACCCAAAATACAACGAAAAGCCCTAATTCACAATCTTGATCAAAATCCTTGCATGGGGATAATTGTGTAAGTGATTTAGAAAGTAATGTAGAGGATAAGTTTGGTGATGGTGGTGATATGGTGGTGGTTGTGGTTCGTGGCTATCAATTTTTTTTGTGTTTTCTTGTTAAAGAGATGTTGTGTTTTTGGTGAAAAGGAGTTGAGAGGTTTTATATAAAAAGAAAAGTATGCATGATGCAGTACTTGTTAGGTAGGATTTTTCTATAAGGGGGTGTTTGGTTTATGGTTTAGTAGGAGTAGTAATAAAAATATAAGGGGAGTGCTTGGTTTGTTGTTTTGGGTCGAGAAAAGGGGAGGGAAAAGGGTGTGTGGTTTATTTTTTTACAAAATTGCTAAGTATTATTACTTGTATATAAAAAAAATAGTAAGTGTAAACTAAAAGGTGGGGTTTAAGTTCGAAATGGTTTTTAGCAACGTTCGACCAAGACGCAAAAAGAAATAAATTTTATTAAAAATAGAATTTATAAAAGACTCAGGGTAAAATATACAAATATCTGAATTACGATAAACACGCAGACAGGAAACGAGCTAAAAGACAGCTCAGAATTACTAGAAACGTAAAAATTACAGAATCGGTTAAACAGTAAAAATAAATTTTACTTAAAGGTAAAAATAGAAATAAAATATAATTAAATTATTTACTAGATTTTACAAAGTATTAAAATTGGGTGCATTACTGGTATTGCTTAATTACACATACCTTTTGCCAATAAAAACAAGCTTAAATGACCAAAAGCAAACATAAAATGCCAAATATATCATAAATACATTGTATTTGTGTGTTTTGTGATTTATGATTGTGTAGGTAACGGATATCAACAAAAAAGGACAAAAACAAAGCCAAAAGGACAAAACCGAGCACGGGATTGGAAAGAGCGTGAAAAAGTCAAAGTCAAAGTAAAAAAGTAAAAAAGTCAACAAGTCAAAGACAAAGCAGAAACCGAAGAAACCTTATCGGGCCAACCCGACCCATCTTATTGGACCAAGTCAGCCCAATAAACATGTAGAAGACTTAAGCTAACAAAGCTTAAGACCATTTTAGGCCTAAAACATAAACAAAAAGCCCAACAAATTCTTTACATCATTAGTCCTAAATCAATTTCACCGTTAGTCCTTGGGGACTAACTCATTAGTCCCTATCATCCTAACTCCCTAACCCCATTATCCCTATTCCTAAATAAGCTCAAAACCATTTCCTGCCAAACATCATTGTTCATCCATCCCTTTCACCTCGACCCCTGCTCCAACAAACAAAACAAAATCACACCCCACTAAAACCCTACCCCAGTAAGAAGACAAGGCCACTATGGCAATCCCATGAAGTTCTATTGGACAAAACAAATCAAGGGTTATGATGAGGGTTGAAGAAGCACAAAGAAGAATGAATGGCCAAGATTGAAGGCTTGGAGAGCACTCTCAACTTCTCCTCACAGAAGAAACACACATTCAAGACCTAGAAGCTTCTCTTTCTTCTATAAATAGGCCATTAGGGCAGCCATTAGGGTATCTAGTTTTTAATAGCTTATTTATTATATTTTTCAGCTTATCTTAGTTTAAAATCAGCTTATTGTAACTTTTCTTTAAGTATTGTAAACGTTTTAAGTATTAATGAAATTTTGAGTTTTTATGTTAACATCTGTTTTCCTTATGCTAATGAATTAATATGTTTGAAAATGGTCTAATAAGCTAAATAAGCTCTTGTTTAATCTGTTTTATTAAAGCCTTACAAACTGTTAAGTGTTTAAGAAAAGTTCACTCAAAAAAATCTCCCCTCAATATACCACAGATTATTTGGAAGAAAAGCGAATTCTGGAAGGGCTTTTAAGACCACACTAGCTTATCTATGATAAGCTAGAGCTTGTTGAATAGCTCTAAGAGCCTTTTATACCCTTATTTAAGCAAAGGGCCTTGTAAGTCTTATTTTTACTTTTTTTTAGCTTATTTACTGTTAGCTTATTCTAATGCTTATTTATTGCTTATTGTCTGCTTGTCTTTGCTTATTAATGTTTATTTATGCTATTTATTGCTTATTAATGTTAGTTTGTAGTTTTTAGCTATTTAGTTTAAGTTTTAGTCATAAATTATCATTTATTTAGTTAAAATTGCTTATTTTAAGTTCTTATCTTTGTGTTCTATTTGCTTATTTGTACTTATATTACGTAGTTATTAATCTGTTTTCAAAAATTAATGTTTTTCTAAGTCTGTTATAAGTTTAAAATGGAAAATCAGTTTTTTAAAGGGGTGTTTGGCACAAGCAGTACTAACTTGTGTTAGTACTGCCTAAGACATTTTGGCCTTTTAGTCAATTTAAACAAGCTTTAATTTAGTCCTTAAGACGATTTTTAAAAGTTTTTAAAGTCTAAATTCTAAGTTTAAGGTTTGATGAACTCATAGCTTGAATCTGAGCTTTTCTAGTTTGGTATCCTAGCTTATTTGCTTAGATATTGATTTAATGCTTTTAGGAGTTGTTTCTTACTTGTTTTAGATTCATAATACAGTAGAAAAGAGTTAATATGAGTTTGTATTTGTCCATTGTGTTTCAAGTAAAAATCTGTCAGGTCTTTAAGTTTCATTTTTTAAGTTTAAAAGTCCAATTTTAATAGCAAATTTAGATTAGTTAAAGTTAGTTTTAGAATCTGAAATTGACAACACAAGCTTATTGGCCTACAAGCTTAATATGTTTGTGCTTTGTAGAAACTTAGAACAGCGTTTACTAGCTTAAAAATAGGGCTGCAAAAGCCATTCTATCTTAAAAAGCAAAAAATCAATAGGTAGTCTGCCATTTTCCTTTCCCTTTTTTAGCTTATTTCCTTTAATGTTTAGCTTATTTCTTTTCTTATTTGTGTTATTATCTTAGAGTTATTTACTTGTTTTGACTTTTTAGCTTTTTCTCTTTGTTTATTTGCCCCTTATCTTAGCTCAAAGTAGTGGTTTAAGTTTTAAAATCTGCTTTTTAAGTCTACTGTCTTAATTCTTTTAGGGTGATTTTCTAGCTTATTTTTTTTCTTAACTCTAGTTCCTAGTGCTTATTAGGTATAGGTTAGGATTTGTTTTTAGCTTATTAACTTTACATTTGCTTTTCAAGACTTAAAAATTTAAAACAGTTAGCTTAAAAGACTTATAATAGAAATTAGTCAAAACTGCCATTTTAAATGGCTTATTTCTAGCTTATTATCAAGTTCTATCAAAAGTCATTTCATTAAAGTTAGTCTTTAAGCTTATTAGAAGCTTTTGCAAAAAGAAATTTTCAAAAATAAAAACATTTAGGAGTATAGGGAGGCCCCAGTCTCGAACCCGGGACCTCAACCTTAACTCCTAAACGTTTTAACACACACCTCCACTACCAACTACCCTTGGGGACTTTTTCATTCATAGTTTGTCACATTTAATATTTATACCTCTTTTGTCCAATTTACTTATCCGAGTTTTTTAGATTTTTAACAGCTTATTTGTTTAGCAAATTTTCCAGCTTTTATTTTTCTTAGGTTCTTCATATTCCAAAGTATTTTTCATAATTTTTTTTCAGATTTTTAATAATTAGTTTACTATTTTTAATATTTTAATTAGATTAAAACTGTTTTTAATTCATAAAAAATTAAATAAAAGTAAAAAAATATAATTCTTTTTTCTAAATTTTTTTTAATCATTTAGGACTGTTAAAAATTAAATTTGCATTTTTAGGGTTAAAATTTTAGGATTTAGGTCTTTAAGGCTTGGGTTTTGAATCGCGTTATCGTTTTCGTGTTTTAACTTTAATTGCTTTCGTTTTAGGTTTTCTTTTATTTATTTTTGCATATTACTTGTAGAAATAGAATCCCAAATCAAATATTGATCATTCAAACACGCGATCACGAACTTAATGACGATTTTTAATTCACGCCTCGTCGGGAAACGACTCAGGAAGGTTTTTGGATTTACTTTGGTTAAAAGTAATCTTTTAAAACCCTTACGGAATACTTACACTCTCTCATTATTTGATATTTTGATTTTAATTATATATATGTATATTAAGTTCTATATATAAGTATAATTAAGTTGAAATCAGTTTTTGGCGCCGCTGCCGGGGAGGTTGTCAAACGATTATTGTGTACGTTTGAAGATTAGTGTTTGAAGACCCTTCCTGGTGAAGTTATCGCTTTCATTTGTGAATATTTTCTTCTATTATCAAGTAATCAAAAATTCAAAAAAAAAATGAAAAACAACAAAATCAACCGTTGTGTCACTTGCGAATTCGGCTCACCTTTAGATTACAAACTATAAGAGAGGTATAAGGAGGGTTGATCCGACGAACTTTGACCCGAAAGGAGAAGGTTTTTAATAGCTTTACGCTTACCCGCTCCTCCGCTTCTTTGTGCGTTTTCTAGAGAGCTACCACGCACCTTTGATTTTCGGTCTCAAATTGTTTAATTCTAATGTCGTCTTACCTCCATTGTGAGTGTGTTTCTTATGGAAGAACGTTTGATAGCACATTTTGTCAAGAATGTTATTGCTATCGGTTTGGAAATACTCTTAGAAATGGATTTTGTTCGGAATGCAATTCTTGTGTTAATTCAAATTCTTTCAACAATTCTCTAAATTTTTCTTACACACCTCTACAACCTTCGACAAATTCTTGTGATTTTTGTGGTAACGATCATTACTGCGGTTTTGATTGTCTATGAGCCAGAACCGTGTAAACTGTAGTGATAATTATTATTCATAGGATTCACAGAGTTTACCACAACAACTTCTTTGTTGTGAGAACTGTGGGGGTCCTCATGAGACTTTTCAGTGTCAACCGATGAACCAAAATTTCTATAATTCTAATTCTTCCGGTTTTGACCAATTCCAACCCCCGCAGTATTCTGACGTTCATCAACCTCCTGAAGAGATAAGTATCAAAGAATTAAAAACAATGATGCAATCCTATTATGAAATAATGAGTCAACGACGTGAGCAGGAGGCTATTCTTTTACAAGAGCATGCAGTTGAGGAAAAACAAAAATTGTTAGCTGAAGAACAGGAAGCTAATCCTTCTGAGCCTTAACCCGTCTCATATTTTTACAATGCTGACTATGATAATATTAGCACTCTGTCTACTACTTATACTATTCATTTGACCAAAAGTGCTACTATTATTACTAATCCTTCCGAGCCTACGCGACGTATCTATCATAATCACGACATCTTCTATGATGGCGATGTTGACGAGGAACTTTTTCCAGATGAAGTTAAAAGAATTCAACAAATTCTTGAAAGGACTTCGTTTGATGCAATCACACCCGACTTTCCGATTAAGAAGGAAAAAAATGAGCCATCGGTAGCCATCCGTGACTAGTGCCATGACTGCAATGTTTAAACAACATCAAGTAACCCCAGCTCTAGCTTCTGTAAAAGCTGTTGAGGAATCTTGTGTTACTTATGGCGGGGCTCATTCTTACCGACAGTGTCCTGCCACCGATGGCAACACTTTTTCAGGCTATCAAGACAATGTTTAAGGATATGTTTCAGCAGCCGCAGTAAACTATAATCAAGGAAATACCGGATACCATCCTTAAAATGTAGCTAACAAAATTTGACCACCGGGTTTTGCTTAACCGAATGTGCAAAATAATCAAACCCGGTACAATCAAGGTTACAATCAAAACAGAGGAATTAATCAAGGAAACCCAAATTATCAAGCTCCGGCTTATCAAGCTCTGATTCATCAACCACAAGTTGTGACGACTAGTGATTTCTCAAACTACATGAAGGTGAATGATGCGGTAATGAAAAACATGCAAACCTAAATGACCTCTTTACCAAATTCTAACATCGAGCTTAAGAACATGTTTGGTCAATTTATGAAAATGAATACCGCTTCTACTTCGGGTTCGGGTTCACTTCCTAGCAACACCGTTGCTAACCCGAAAGGTGACTTGAAAGCAATCACCACCCGAAGTGACATTTCTTATGATGGACCCTCAATTCCACCCCTGTCTTCTTCTCTTCCTAAGGTGGTGGAACGAGAACCCGAGGTGACAAAGGATACGGTGCTTCCAAGTACCAAAAACATACAATCTCCGATAGTCCAAACTCAAATTAAAATTGATGAGCCTGTTGTTGCTCCTAAACCTAAACCGACCATAACTTACCCTTCAAGAGCTAAAAAGCAAAAGCTCCGTGAAAAAGATGATAAGCTAGCTTTGAAATTTATTAAGATTTTTAGGAAACTTAGTTTCGAGCTTAGTTTCGCGGATGCTCTTCTTCACATGCCTAAGTTTGCTACAATGTTTAAAAGTCTCCTTAATAACAAAGAAAAATTGTTTGAATTAGCCACCACCACATCGATGAATGAAAATTGTTTGGCCGTTATCCTTAAAAAGTTGCTCGAAAAACTTGGAGACCCCGGTAAGTTTCTCATTCCATATGATTTTTCGGAGTTAGATGAATGCTTGGCCTTGGCCGATCTCGGTGCAAGCATCAACTTGATGCCTCTCTCCATATGGAAGAAGCTCTCACTCCCCGAACTTACTCCTACATAAATGATTCTTGAGCTTGCGGACCGATCGACCACTCGAATGGCCGGCATTGCCGAAGATGTCTTTGTGAAAGTAGGAAAGTTCCATTTTCCAACCGACTTCATAGTAGTTGATTATGTTGTCGATCCTCGGGTTCCCTTAATTCTCGGGAGACCCTTTTTGAGGACCGGGCGAGCTTTGATTGATGTTTATGGTGAAGAATTAACTCTCTGAGTTGATGATGAAGCCGTAACATTCAAAGTTGGTCAAACTTCGAGATACTCTTACAATGATGCTGTGTCGATTAATCGAATCGATGTCATCGACGTAGCCTATGAGGAGTATGCTCAAAAAGTGCTTGGATTCTCAGATAATTCTATGAGTGGCAATCCCACTCCGTCTTTAGATCCTATCCTTTCTACTTCTTCCCCCTCTCTCACTCCTTTTGAGGAAGGAGACTTCATTTTGGAAGAAATCGAAGCTTGTCTTACAAATGATTCAATTCCACCGGGAATTGATGATGACAACTTTGATCCGGAGGGAGACCTTCTTCTACTCGAGAAGTTATTAAACGATGATCCATCATCTCCTCTCCCTCTGAAAGAACTTCATGTTGAGGAACTTAAAATCGTAAAATCTTCTATTGATGATCCTCCGGAGCTTGAGCTCAAGGATCTACCTTCTCATCTTGAGTATGCATTTTTGGAGGGTACCGATAAACTACCCGTCATAATTGCTAAAGACTTAAAAGAAGATGAGAAGGTCCGACTTCTAAAGGTTTTAAAGTCACACAAGCGTGCCATCGCTTGGAAAATCTCCGATATAAAGGGCATCGACCCTCAATTTTGTACTCACAAAATATTAATGGAGGATGACTCTAAACCGGCAATTCAACATCAAAGACGGGTTAACCCAAAAATTCATGAGGTTATCAAAAAGGAAGTTATCAAACTCCTTGATGCCGGATTGATTTATCCTATCTCCGATAGCCCGTGGGTTAGCCCCGTTCATTGTGTGCCTAAGAAGGGCGGTATAACCGTAATTGAAAATGATGATAATAAGTTGATACCTACTCGATTAGTTACGGGATGGCGTGTATGCACTGACTACCGAAAGTTAAATGATGCCACTCGTAAAGATCATTTCCCGTTACCATTTATAGACCAAATGCTTGAGAGACTCGCGGGAAACGAATACTATTGTTTTCTAGATGGTTTCTCGGGATACTTTCAGATTCCTATTGACCCGAAGGACCAAGAGAAGACCACCTTCACTTGCCCTTATGGGATGTTTACCTACCGATGCATGCCTTTCGCCTTATGTAAATGTCCCCCCCCCTTCCCCCCCCTCCCTCCCCCCCACCCCCCCCCTTCCCCCCCCCCTCCCTTCCCCCCCCCCCCCCCCCCCCCCCCCCTAGGCACGTTCCAAAGGTGCATGATGGCCATTTTCCACGACATGATCGAGGAAACAATGGAGATCTTTATGGACGATTTCTCTATCTTCGGGGATTCTTTCTCCTCATGCCTCTCCCATTTAGACAAAATGATCAAACGGTGCGAAGACACTAACTTAGTTCTAAATTAGGAGAAATGCTATTTTATGATAAAAGAAGGCATTGTTCTAGGGCATAAGATTTCAAAGTCTAGGATTGAGGTCGACAAAGCTAAAGTTGATGTTATAGCTAAACTCCCTCATCCGATTTCCGTTAAAGGCATCCAAAGTTTTTTAGGTCACGCCGGGTTCTATCGTCGATTTATTCAAGATTTTTCTAAAATCGCCCAGCCGATGACCCATCTTCTTGAAAAAGATACCCCTTTCATCTTCTCAAAAAAATGTATTGCATTGTTTAATATACTTAAGAAGAAGTTAACCGAAGCTCCGATTTTAGTTGCCCCCGATTGGGACCTACCATTTGAAATTATGTGTGATGCTAGTGATTACGCGGTAGGTGCAGTCTTGGGGCAACGTAAGACCAAACATTTTTAGCCTATATACTATGCATGTAAGACCATGACGGATGCTTAAGCATATTACACCACTACGGAAAAAGAGTTATTAGCCGTGGTGTATGCTTTCAAGAAATTCCGGCCTTACTTAGTCTTGTAAAAGACCATAGTATATACGGACCAATCGGCTCTCAAATATCTTCTTTCCAAGCAAGATGCTAAGCCGAGATTGCTTCGGTGGTGTGTGTCTCCTACTCCAGAATTTGATGTCATTAATTCGTGATAAAAAAAGGAGCGGGATCTCGCGTTCCGAGTGTGCACTCTTTGTCAAGACGCTAGAAAATACCCATCTAATGTGATTTGAGAAAAGGAAATTAAGAAAACATTTCCTCTTGTGAACACTTGGGTGGTTCCTTGGAGGTGGTGATTCGAGTAACCCCATGGTTGGTCGACATTGCACAATAACTAGGCGGCGCGGAAATTTTATCTGTGAAAGGGATGTCGTCCCAACAAAATAAAAATTTCTTTAAGTATTAGCAATTATTCTGGGACGTCATCCCTATGTTAGAATTTATGCGGATCAAGATGAGAGTAGGCGATGTGTTCCGGCCAAGAAAGCCATTGATATTTCATGTGAGTGTATAATGGGACCACGTGGGACATCATGGTGTCAACCTACACACCGCTAAAAAGTCTTGGATTCGGGATTTGTTATTGGCCTACTTATTAGCCGAGATGCCCATGACTTGGTCACACGGTGTGACGCTTGTCAACGTCAAGGAAAAATCTCGCAACGTGATGAAATGCCTCAAAATGCAATTCAAGTGTGCGAGATCTTTGACGTGTGGGGCATCGATTTCATGGGACCGTTCCCGTCTTCACGAGGGAACAAGTACATTCTCGTGGCCGTTGACTACTTGTCAAAATGGGTTGAAGCAAAAGCGCTCCCCACCTATTGATGCCGAGTTGTGGTGATATTCTTGAATCTCTTTTCGCCCGATTTGAAACCTCGTGCTACATTAGTGATCGCGGTATCCATTTTGCAATGTCCAGTTTGACAAAGTTCATGCTTAATATGGTGTGACATACCGAGTTTCTACCGGTATTCATCCACAAACGAGTGCGACATAGTGGAGGTTTAAATAAGTGGTTGAAAAGTGTCTTGGAAAGGACCGTAGGTGATAAAACCCTGTGCTTCATGGTCGATAAGTTAGATGGACACCTTGTGGGCCTTGGCGTACCGCATTCTAAGACACCCATCAGGTGCATCCATATAGGTAGTGTACTTGAAAGGTCTTGTCATCTTCCTATCAAACTTGAACACAAGGCCTATTGGGCCTTGAAACATTGCAATTTTGACCTTAAGACCGCGGGTGATCACCGAAAAGTTCAATTGAATGAATTAAATGAACTTCGTGATCAAGCCTACAAGAACTCTTTGATCTACAAAGAGAAAACAAAGAAGATTCATGACTCCAAGATAAGACCGATTTGCATCGTGGGTATCGAGTTTTTTCTTCATTGTCGATTAGAAGATTTCTCGGGCAAGCTCCAAAACCGTTGGACCAGACGTTGCTCTCTATTTCTCTTATGGTACCATCGGTTTATCTCAACCAACGGGCGCAAACTTCAGGTGAACTGGTCTTAGACTCCAACATTCTTTTGGAGGGGAATTCCACCATGTGTGTACCGGAATCTCTAAATCCTTCCCAGGCTACAAACACTATGTATTGCACGGGACGTGTCATAGCTTAGTGACTCATTAATAAACAAGCGCTTCGTGGGAGACAACTCTTGCTTATCCTTTATATAATTATAATAGTAGTAATGAATAAGTGTGACGTGAGGAGGTTAGCCTTTTCCTTTCTCGTGTTTTGTGATGTTTGTCCAGTATTGTCCCAGATTTTTGAAGCCTCTCGTGCTCGTGGTTTTGTCCTTCGTCCACTCGATCTTCAATCCTTAGCATGATTATGGGAATCCAATATCCTAAATCTTATCGACTTACGTTTATCTTTGAGCATACTTAATAAACGCTTTAGATTTACGTAGAGACCCTTCTTAAAACATTGAGGACAATGTTCAGTTCTAGTATGGGGGGGATCTATCGATTTGATTGTGCTTGCAGTCGTTGTTTTCACATAATCCCATTTTTACCCCCAAAATACCACAAAAATGAAAAAAATTAAAAAATTTCAAAAATAAAATGTGTTTTGTCACAATG
Organism: Tanacetum coccineum; assembly: GCA_026074375.1. NCBI lineage: Eukaryota > Viridiplantae > Streptophyta > Magnoliopsida > Asterales > Asteraceae > Tanacetum > Tanacetum coccineum. Next base: position 27,917 of record BQNB010031385.1, on the reverse strand, counting down.
TTTGACTTTCTTGCCAGGTAGAATAAGAATAAATTTTTACTCGATCGAGCGTGTTGAGCTCTTAGCTTTATCCCTTAACCGTTATAAACTTGACTAAGCATTCACGAATCTTTTTATTAAAGATTTTAAATCTGCGAAGAACGAGAAATGATAGAGTTAATTATGAGTAAGATGCTAAAAAAGTGGGATTAGTGGGAATCTTAAGAGCTCATAAGTTCTTTGTGGCTTTTTCTCCCATATAGCGTCTAACCGGAAACTAATAATACGTGCTCTTTTCGAAAATTAAACTTAAATCATCGATTGTTGATGTATAGTCGATAACAATAATTTATTAGTTCTTTAGTTCAAATTTTACTTAATTTAAATAAAAAATATTTATCTATATCGTGGTAATATAAAGTATGAAAAAAAAGAAAAATGAGGTAATAATAATAATAATAAAAACTGTGGGCTAATAAAAGTTTACTGCATCTTGCTGGCTCACAACCGATGTTGCAGTCTTCTAACAGTTCCGGCACATAGTAATTAATCCGAGACTGATAAACGTTTCGCTGCTCTTGGCCACGGCTTCACACTACGATGTTGCAGCTTAAAATAGGTCGAAGATTTTCTTCGTGCTAAGGATGTATGATTTTATTAAGTTAGTATATTTAGGTGTATTTATTATTATAGGGAAAATCTCATTCTTCTTAAATTTAAATACTGGCTTTTGATCTACGACTACCGTTCGTGTTAAAGTTGTGGTTTTTCAAAATGAATTTTTTAACGGTAAGCCCTAAGAGTTTTTTGAAACCGAAGTGCTGTGAGTTCCGATACTATCTTGTAGGTGTTAAAGCTCGGTCATTACTAAGCCGGTCTTGGCTGGGAATGTGGCGAGTAAGAAAGTGCTACATGGAATGATCTCGCCTTCAAAATCATAATTCTTGGGTGGAACGTGCTAAGTAAAAGATAAAATATTGTAATTTTCTTAAAAGAGGTTGATCCATGGTTGAAATTCAAAATAAGCACATTCACCTAAGATATAATAATTGTCGGGAGTGAAAAGTTTCACAAGTTACAAGTATGAGTAGTGTTAGCATCTTAACTTATATTTAACGGTGATTTCGTTTTTAAGCTTGGTTTGGGACAAGTGAAAAGTCAGGAACGATGAATTTATCCTTTTTGGGCATTTTAGGATTGAAGTGCTTCTTATTCTAAAGGTTATGAATTACCTACGAAAGTCCAACATTACTAGTTGAAAAAGAAAAACCTAGAATAATTTAAAAAAATATGTATAGTAGTTAGTGTAGATTTATAAAAATGGTCAAAACGGGGCTTTTCAAAGCTAATGATTCTTTAATTCCCCTTGTATTGAACAACTTAGTACTTTTTTGAGGTAATTAAGTCGAGGGGATTGAGATTCTTGTTTCTACAAGTGTTTACTTATGGATTGCGTGAGGACACGACAATATTTTAGTATGGGGGATTTTGGTAGTGTGTTAATTTAAACACATTCCTTTTGGCCTATAAATAAAGCCTAAAAGACCAAAAACAGACATAAAATGCCAAATATATCAAAAATACATTGTATTTGTGTGTTTTGTGATTTATGATTGTGCAGGTAACGGATATAAATCAAACAAGGATCAAAAACAAGAAAGCAAAAGGACAAAACCTTAATCACGATTTTCAATTCACGCCTTGTTATAGAAACGACTCAATGAAGTTTTTGATTTACTTTGGTTAAAGTATCTTTTAAAACCATTCGGATACTTACACCTCTTATTATTTGACATTTTGATTGTGATTATATATATGTATATTAAGTTATATTATAAGTATAATTTAAGTTGAAATCAATTACACATTGGCTGAAGGTTATGTTTATCCCTAGAACTGGAGAGTACAAAGCGGGTTTTGATGTATGGATAGCATTTCTTGATTATAGTCTACCACTATAGTAAAAGGGTAGTTATAAGGGCTATTTTTAGAAATATTTTGAAGTACATGACGGACACTTGTAGTTAAAATAGAATTTGTTTCTCCTCATGTTTTGGGAGTAAGATACTTACTGGGGCCCTCGTTGGGTTGATCAAATATTTACATGGCTGTGCCCAAAGTGTAGTAAAGATGATCCATTTTACGTTTGGTGATCTGATTCAATACCGATACGAGAAATAGAATCGTTAAATTATGGAATGACTATTTGCTCCGTATCCGCTCTTTGACATTGGTATTGAAACAAAAGGATAAGACTAACCCACAACCATGGAAGGCTGAGTTATTTACCAAAAACTACATACTCAGGTATTTCCAGGAGCATTGATGATGTTTCTAGACTATTCGTCAATGTTACTATAATATATTTTATGAATGAGACATTCGCAAGTGGGAGCTGTTGGTTTGTGCTTATGTCATACGGATATTTATACAGCTAGAAATACGTGAGGCTACGGGGTCACATACGTTTACACTTAGATATCATTCTATTTATGTTTATTGGAAATCTTAAGAGCTCATAAGTGTAGTTTGTGGCTTTTTCTCCCATAAGCTTCTAACCGGACTAATAATATGTGCTCTTTTCAAAAATTAAACTTAAATCAACGATTTTTGAAGTATAGTCGATAACATTAATTTATTTAGTCTTAGTTCAAATTTATACTTAAATTTTCTAAAAAGAAATTTTTCTCTATATCATGGTAATATATTGTTAAAAAAATGATGAGGTAATAATAATAATAATAAAAACTGTGGGCTGATAAAAGTTTACTGCCTCTTGCGGCTTCACAAAACCGATGTGGCATCTTCAAAAAGGCAAATTGTAAGATTATATCCAAGATCTGATAAAAGTTTGTGCATCTTGCGGTTCACTATCGATGTTGTAGCCTTCAAAAAGGTCGCGGGTTTTCGAAGTCAAAATATCAGACAACTGGATCATGGTAGCTGCATACCGATGTGACAATTTTTTAAGGGTGGAGGTTATAAAGTATAATAATATTATTGTAAGGTGTATTATTGTGGTTTAATATATATGGGAATTCTCTTTTTCTTAAAATTTAAATTTGCTTTTGAACTAGACTTTTCCGTTTTAAGTTGTGGGTTTTTCTGAATATATTGTTTATTTTAACGGGAAGCTAAGAGTTTTGATACCGAAGGTTCTTGAGTTCTGATACTATTCTCTGTGGGGTGTCAAAAGCCAGGTCACCTAAGCCGGTCTCGGCTGGGGTGTGCCGAGATGAAAGTCGCTACATGGAATGATCTCGCCTTCAAAATCATAAATTCATCAGGTGGAAATGCAGCATAGAAATTATTGTATTTTTCTTAATAAGTTGATCCCATGGTTGAAATTCGAAATAAGCACATTCACTTAAGATATAATAATTGTCGAGAGTGAGAAGTTTCACAAGTTACAAATATGAGTAGTGTTAGAATCTTAGCTTATATTTAACAGTGATTTCGTTTTTAAGCTTGGTTTGAGACAAGTGGGAATAAATAAAAAAAAAATAAGGCGATGAAATTTATCTTTTGGGCATTTTGGATTATAGTGATTCGTATTCTATGGACCCTTAAAGGTTATGAAATATCAAAAGTCCATACATTTCTAGTTTGAAAAAATTAAGGGAAAAAAAAATATGCGGTAATTAGTGTAGATTTATAAAAATGGTCAAAACGGGGCTTTACAAAGCTATTGAGTTCTTAATTCCTTAAGATGAACACTTAGCTACTTTTTGGTCTTCTAAATAAGGCACATAGTAATTATCCGAGACTTATAAAAGTTTACTGCATCTTGCCGGCTCACAACCGATGTTGCAGTCTTCTAAATAAGGCACATAGTAATTATCCGAGACTGATAAAAGTTTGCTGCATCTTGCCGACTCACAACCGATGTTGCAGCCTTCAAAAAGGTCGATGATTTCCTTCGTTTAAAGGGTGTATAATTATATTAATGTTAAGTATAATATATGTGATTTAATTAATATAGGGAAAATCTATTTTTCTTAAATTTAAATATGCTTTTGAACTAAGATTATTTTGTTTTAAATTGTTGTTTTTCTAAATGAATTTTTTAACAGGAAGCCTAAGAGTTTTTGAAACCGAAGGTCTGTGAGTTCCGATACTATTCTCTGTGGGTGTCAAAAGCCTGGTCACCTAAGACGGTCTTGGATGGGATGTGCCGAGAAGAAAGTCGCTACATGGAATAATCTCGCCTTCAAAATCATAATTCTTGGGTGGAACGTGAAGCATAGAAATATTGCAATTTTCTTAAAAGAGGTTGATCCATGTTTGAAATTCGAAATAAGCACATTCACCTAAGATATAATAATTGTCGGGAGTGAAAAGTTTCACTAGTTGCAAGTATGAGTAGTGTTAGCATCTTAACTTATATTTAACGGTGATTCGTTTTTAAGCTTGGTTTGGGACAAGTGAAAAGTCGGGAACGATGAATTTATCCTTTTTGGGCACTTTAGGATTGAAGTGCTTCTTATTCTATGACCCTAAAGGTTATGAAATAACGAAAGTCCAAACATCCTAGTTAGAAAAAGAAAAAAGAAAAATATAAAAAAATATGTGTAGTAGTTAGTGTAGATTTATAAAAATGGTCAAAACGGGGCTTTTCAAAGCTAATGATTCTTTAATTCCCCTTGATGAACACTTAGTTAATTTTTGAGGTAATTAGTCGAGGGGGATTGAGATTCTTGGTTTTCTAAAGTGTTTACTTATGGCATTGCGTGAGGACACGACAATATCTTAGTATGGGGGATTTTGGTATGTGCTTAATTACACATACCTTTTGCCGATAAAAACAAGCCTAAATGACCAAAAACATACATAAAATGTCAAATATATCAAAAATACATTGTATTTGTGTGTTTTGTGATTTATGATTGTGCAGGTAATGGATATCAACAAAAAAGGACAAAAACGAAGCTAAAAGGACAAAACCTTAATCACGATTTTCAATTCACGCCTCGTCGGGAAACGACTCAGGAAGGTTTTTGGATTTACTTTGGTTAAAAGTAATCTTTTAAAACCCTTACGGAATACTTACACTCTCTTATTATTTGATATTTTGATTTTAATTATATATATGTATATTAAGTTATATATATATATATATATATATATATATATATAAGTATAATTAAGTTGAAATCAATTACACATATGGTGAAAGTTATGTTTATCCCTAGACTTGAGATACAAGCGAGTTTTGCATGTATGGATAGCATTTCTTGATTATAGTCTACCACTATACTGTAACAAGGTAGTTATAAGGGCTATTTTTAGAAATATTTTGAAGTACATGAAGGACACTTGTAGTCCAAATAGAATTTGTTTCTCCTCATGTTTTGGGAGTAAGATACTTACTGGGCCTCTCGTTGGGTTGACCAGATATTTGCATGGCCGTGTCCAAAGTGTAGTAAAGATGATCCTTTTTACGTTTGGTGATCTGATTCAATACTAATACGAGAAATAGAATCGTTAAATTATGGAATGACTATTTGCTCTGTATCCATATTTGACATTGTATCTGAAACAAAAGGATAGGACTAACCCAAAACCATGGAAGGCTGAGTTGTTTACCAAAAATTACATACTTAGGTATTTCTAGGAGCATTGATGATGTTGCTAGACTATTCGTCAATGTTACTATAGTATATTTTATGAATGAGACATTCGCAAGTGGGAGCTGTTGGTTTGTGCTCATGTCATACGGATATTTATACAGCTGAAATACGTGAGCCTATGGGGTCACATACGTTTACACTTAGATATTATTCTATTAATGTTTATAATAATATAACTATATATTTATTATTTATATTAATATATGAAACAACCATGAAACGCTAACGGTCGTTAATTAGTTCTTTATGAATAATTAACAAATAAGGCTTTTCAATTAATGGGTAATTAAATGTATTTATCCATTAATAAAGGAAAAGTCAAAAAGTCAACACCAAAGGGTGTATACCCTTGGTTCGACCGGCCATAGATCCCAAAGGGATTGGATTAGGATTTTGAGCTATCTTTTTCTCCAAGTTATGTATTTTAGGAAAACCCTAAATACATATACTATATAAGGATGACCTTAGAGCTCATTATTCTCATCCCTCTCTTCTCTCTTTTCCTCTTGGTCAACAAAAACAAACACCCTACTTTAGGGTTTTTGTGTTTTGCAATTATTGGTGTTTAACTTTATCGTTGGTTGAAGACCTATCATTCGGGTGATATCGTTTGACTTGTAGTGTGGATACACGTGGAGGTTATTTATTTTAGTAACTATAAATAGTGTTTGGTTTACACATTATTACATACTTGCGTGTACTCGAAGTGTCTTCGATTCGTCACTAGCTTGGTTGCTAAAGGTATGTTTCCTTATTTACGTTTTATGTTAATTATGTGTGCTATATGTGATCTGTATCCGTAGCGTAGCTCATTTAATATTAAAGTAATATTAGGATTCTAGACCATAATTTCCAACAATAAATACTGAACCCTAAATATGAATTTTAGTATGCAAAAAAAATATACCGAAGACTGAGAAGAAGGCATTAACCACCAGGTTTGAGTTTTAAAAGAGAAGAGAAGCCGAGAAGGTCTTGCAAGGCAATTTAATCCATTAGAAACCCTTGTAATTTCTATACTCTAAATATGCGTTCGGTTTTTGGTATCGTTTTTAACAGTTTAGTTTACCTTAATCGTTTGTCTATGACATTTGTATAGTTACAATGGCTATTGGCTAATACCTTTAGGTATTAGCCATATTTATGATCATTTAACGTTTGGTTTATGTTTATCTTGATTGCACCTTATTCGTTGTGTGTTGTTATATGTTTATCAATTTATACTCGTTTACGTGCTTAAGTGTACGACCTATCATTCAACTGGGTCTAGGAATACAAATAGAGCGTTAGCTAGATGCCAGTATAGCTCTCCATATCTGCAATTTATATATCTAGAGTAATAGGATCACAAATAACATGTTATCTTTGCCTTTGGTTTAGTTAACAAGTTGGACTAGTAGGTGACCTAGGATCAACAAATGACGTTCTGATTCCTTAGGTAAAGATTTGGACAAGTGGACTACTAGTATATAAAGAGCCATTAAGCAGTAAGTTAGTAAAGTCTCAATGAGATAGGATTCGATAAGATCACCATTATTGTCTTCTAAGATAGATTATAATCAACCATGAGTACTTTATGCGGATGTGGTTAATTGTGACATAATTGCTAGATTTAGGTTTTAGGAAGAAGTACCGCCTAAATCTAGGAATGATATATCAACAGCGAGATAAGAAAATCATTGCACTTATTAACTATAACCTGCATTTTATTAGAATAAATATGGTTAATACGTTTTCCTTACATTAGGCTTGACCACGTCTCTATCTTCTAATTGTCAACTTGTGTGTGTTAATTGACCAATTTCAGTCTAGGTAAACCAAAACTCATGCCAGTCTCTCAGGCTGAAAACCCTATTTATGTTAGTTTATGTTTAACTTAGGTATAACATAGAATTAATTAGTACTAACTTAGATAACTAAAATACCGATAGACTTAAGTTTAACACTCGCTCTTAGTGATCGACACCCTACTTACCAACGAAACTACAACTAATCAGGTACACTGCCCGTTAGTGTTGTTTTAGGTAAAGTCGGAAAAATATAAATAGTAAAACTTGATAATAAATATTACCTACGCACAATGACACATCAAGCCCACAAAAACTTTGACATCTTTTTGTTCTCTCTCTTGGATATGGCAAACTGTTAGATGGTATATATATGATACATTCTTTTATAAATGAAAATAATTAGGCTCAGATGTGTAAAAGGGGGTAGGGTCACAAAAAGATTTGAATTCCGCCATGGCTGCAAAGAAACCCGGTTGGATAGTAACCATTTATACTACGCCATCCGGTTATTGCCCCGCCAAGTTACGGTTTAGCCCATTCATTTCGCTTAGATTACAACAATCATCACAACCCATTCTCGTTTATGAAATTACCAGCCTTTATTCCAACAAATGTCTCTCGACACATACAAAAGCTTCCAACACCCTGCACATATTTTTCAATAGGATAAGTAAGATTGATTACAGTTTTTATACAATGTTGAACACCGCTTAATAATATACATCGAACCCGAATATGAAACAATTTTTTGCTCCATAGTTTTCTCAAAACCTTTTTCTTGATTAAGTTTATTACATAAGTGAATTTCGGTCCCTTAAAACAGTTAAAATAGCCACCAATCATTATATACTATATATATCATAAATTTTTGCTCACACAAATGCTACAACTATCCAAAAAAGGCTTAAAACAATTGTAATAAACATAACAATTTAGTAACAGATATCATTTAAATAGATGAAGACTCAACTATTACTGACCTGTGCATATAAAGGGATAAACATAGGCCTTTAAAACCACCCAATTAAAATCCAATACTAAAGAAGTTCACAACTTACACACGAATGTAGTCTGTCTGCAATTGAGTTGCCTTGTTAATAGATGTGAGAAACCATCATGCCAGAAAATAATAAGTACCTGGTATCCTAGCAAATCCAAAGAAACACAAACCAAACCTCATACATACTAAACTCACCATCGTTATACGCCGATCAAAATCGCCACATTCCATAGACGGAGACAACGAAGAGATCGACGGCATCGAAAAGAGTGTAACATGGGTATGGGTAGGCGATGAGTTTAGAGAGAGAACAAAAAGATGTTAAAGTTATTGTGTGATGTGAGATTTTGTGTGTATATAGTGATTTTGGTGAGTCATGAGTCACACAACAAGTGTAGGGAAGTAACTACTACTTATTAATTAAATTAAATTTTTTTTAAGATTAGAATATGTGTTACTGTAGCTATGTGAAGGGAAATTTTTTTGCCTTTTAATATATAGTAGTAATATGAATGCACAAACATCAAAACTGTTGATATTAATACCCGAGTACATCATTCTACATCTTTTAAGCATGATGTATTTTGAGAAAAATCTATATCATTCGAGTCAATTCGAAATTTAACTATATATAAATTTATAAAGTGTTTCAACTTTCAAGTGCTATTTTATAATTATAGCTATAGTAATATTTACAAGTACCTCATAAGAATTCGTGGTTTTTTATTATTAAAAAAAACTTCACCCCTTTCCAGGTTAAAAAAAGAATTTTTTTTACAAAACACACCCTCCAAGTATGCAAAAAAGTTACAAAAACGACCTTGAACTTTTACCTATTTACAACTTTTTATACAACAAACTTTATTTATCAAATATGGAACGTATATTTATCGATTCATTCGTAAAAAAGCATGTCATTGAAAAGATCGTAGAATTGTGAACAAAATGAGCCCAATATTACCATGCTTCTGAATTACGTACGATTTTATAGCGGTGGCAATTCGGGTCGGGTTTTGGTTGGCGGGTCAGAAAACCTCAACCCGAACCTGACCCATTTAAATAATCGGGTCAGCTATGTCAACTCTAACATGTTTACACATAACCCGAACCTAACCCATTTAACCCGTATATATACTTAGGTTGGAGGGTTAAATAGGTAACACGGGTTAAATAGGTTAAACGGGTTTCGAGTTGACCAATTTAACCTGTTTTACCTAAAAAAGTTGGCACATTACACAGGTTAAACAAGTTAAACGGGTTTGCTGGTCGACCCGTTTAACCCATTTAACACATAAAATAAAATATAAATAATTTTTAATTTTTGAAAAAGAAATCTTAAACGGGTTGGCGGGTCGACCCGCTTAATTTATTCTCAACCTGAACCTAACATGTTTAATAAATGGGGTAGATAGGTCGACCCAAACCCGACCCAAAATCTATTAGACTCAACCTGAACCTGTTAATTTTTGTGTTGGTTTCAGGTCGGGTTTCGTGTCGGGTCAAAAATTGCCACCCCTACTATTTTATAAAAAATGTTGAAATTTAATATATATTTCTAAAAATAATTACAGAAATAGTCCTTGGGGTTATCTGTCCGTCGCAAAGTTAGTCCCATGCGCTCCGCGGCAAAGCGCGGGTTGCAAACGTCGTTATAATAACTTGGAAAACAAAATCTAGAAATATGTGAAAATGAGAATTTAAAGTTAATATAAGGCCATTTTCTGAAAAAGATCATTTAAGGATAGTATTTTGTATTTTTTGGATGTAGTATCTCTCTTTTAAATAGGGCTGAGCATTAGGTTAAAATCAAACCCTACTAAAGAAAACTAAACCGAAAACCAACTTTGAGGAAAACATGAACTGAAAACCGAACCGAAAACCAAACCGAAGTGAATAGAGCAAAACCAAAACCAAAATCGAACCAAACCGAACTGGGCAAAACCGAACCGAACAGATAGTTTAAGCGTATTTTTCTTGGTTTTAACCTGAACAGAACTGAGCAAAACCAAAACCGAAAACCATAAATATACAAAACGAAAAATGAACGAAAAATGATCGGTTAGGTTTTGATCGGTTTGGTTCGACACAGTTTGTCGGTTCAGTTTGGTTTTTGGTTAGTTTTGCTCAACCCTACTTTTAAATACATGAACTTTTTTCTTTTTGAACAATGATTTTCTTTCACGCCATATACCACCTAGGGCTGTGCAAAACCAACCGAGAACCAAACCGAACCGACAAATCGAGTTGAGCAGAACCGAACTAACCAAAAATGTGACAACTCACATTTTTCAGGTCATTTTACGTCAAAAACTCAAAACTATTTGCTTTGGAACCTTACGTATTTACACTTACGTGTAACCGTTAAGTTAAATCGTGTAAGCTAAAAAACAACTTTAAATGTAAACCAACATTAAACAAATATAGGTTTACGTCAAATCTATGTTATATGATTATTATGAATATAACTTATAAGTCTACATATTTTATTTTTCAGTTTTTACGTAAATCGCTTACGTTTTGCATTATAAGCTTTCATGCACGCATGTAAACCTCACCACCTTTCTATACTTATGCATATACATATACACTAACACTTAATACTTTAGAATTTCAAAAATGTGTCCTCTTATACCTACTTTTTCTGCCCAAGACACAAGAAGAAAGGCCAACATGCTCTTTTGTTCTTTAAAACCTATACTTACCTTACCTTGTATAAACTAAACCATATGTAAACATGCAAACTTCATACTTCACCAAGTTTTGATACCGTTTTCTTTTGAGCACATATACATGACAAGAAACTCCACCCAAGACACACCATACCATTTTTGGATCACTAGTCACATTGTTACAAGAAATGAGATATTGACCTTGCCTAAAGTGTTTCTATAAGCATAACCATACCTAACTAGTTCATTTCACCAAAACAAAGCACTTAATCACTCTCTCTTTCTCTCACCTCACGACAGCAACATACATCAATATAAGATTTTCAAAAGTTCTTAAAGTATTAATGCAAGATTTAATATCAGAACTAGTGTTTTCTCACAACAAAATAAAATACATCTTCTCCCTCTCCTATATCTTATTTGGCAGCAAGAAACCAAGAAAAAGGGTGCACAAGTTTGGGTACTAGCTTATTGGGAGCTTATTGGTTTAAGGGTTTTGGAAGGCTAGGGTTTGCATTCACAAAGTAGGGTTTTTATTAGCATTTTGGGTTTATAAGTTCACAAATCACTCTTATTTCCATGTAAGCATATTTCATATTTATTTCATACTTATTTACACTCTATATTTCATATCATATCCAATTATATCACCAATACATGAATGTTGCTTAAGAAATGAATTTTTTGAATGAAAATGCAAAGTATCTGATGTTACGCGCATGTTATTATTTTCACAAATAAAAATATAACTTTCTTTGGGTTAGACTTTATTACACTATACTTTGATGTTAGAAATAATACATAATTGAAATCTAAGGTTTACGAAGGTGTTGTGTTATTTTAGTTGCGGTTTTAGTGTAAAAAACTTAATTTTTGAAAGTTATTTGTAAAGGTTCTGATGTAGGTATCATTTGTATTCATTTTTGTCACTAGGAGTTGTATTGGGAAAAAATCATCTTTACTACCCTGAGATATGTTTTTATGAGTACATCATGCCCAAAAACTAAAGCTTACGGAAGTAATCTTGTATTTTAATTCGCGAAAACAAAAGATTTGCAAATTGGTGAAAATGGGATGAGTAGGAGACTTTGAGGCTAAACACGACCCATCTAGGAAGTGGTTATGGGTCGGGACTGTAGTGAAATGTGTAGATGCCCCCAATAACTTAAATATACCAAGTGGAATCACCAAAAACGGACATCGGACAAAAAAGTTATGGTCGATTGAAAATTTGTAAAATTTACTAAAATCTGTCAAAAAATACAAAAATAAACAACCAGCCTACTTTGGACCCATTTTTGAGGCATCTATGGTTAGATTTAGGTTCTGGGGTAAACTGAGTTGTTGTATTCGGTGTAGATATCTTTCCGTAGCCGCTGGAATCACTGGAAACAGATTTAAAATTAGTAAGTTACGTCCTGTTAAAACTCTGACTACGCGGTTAGTGTATGCTGAGTAAAACCTAAAATAAGCCAAGTCTGGAAATAGCCAAATATTTGTGAGTAGCCTACTTTGGCACTGTTTTTGAGGCTGTTAGGTTTCGAGTTGGAGAAAATGATAAACTAACTTTTAAAAGTACTCAACACCTAGTTTTCAAAAAGTCCAGACTCGTGTTCATAAGGTTTGTATCGAGGGAGTTACGGGCAGTTAACAGGTAACTAGTAACTTTTGGGAATTTTTGAAAATATAAAAATAAATATTTTACTTTTTCGTAATCCACATTTTAACTAGTAAAACTTAAACGCAACCATGTACGGGTGATCTAGGATTTATATAAATGCATACGCATCATTACACTCTAGTTTTCATTATCCTAAAAGCATATTAATTATTTAGGTTGCGGTTAGAGTTTCAGTGCATCATTTTCTGTGCTTACCTCTTTATTACCGATATTACTATTTGCTTGAGGTGAGTTTATAGCCCAGTTTTAACTTTTTTTTACAATTACTCTATAAATCTTGGGGTGAGATACATTGCTTGTTTTTACTTATGGATACAACAAGTACCTTTGTTTTAAATGATTACGGATTAGCCTAAGTAACGATAATCCTTTATTGCCTGAATTATCATGAGTAGTTAATTACGTGTTGTAAGCGCGAGTGTTATAAATAGATCTATTAGGATTGACATCCCTATTCGGGTAAGTTAAGTGCTTACTAGTTTCGAAGGACCGAACTAACGGACGTATACCATATCAGACATAGGGTGTTGCGGATTGAACACCTACTAGGGTACTTTGATTGCATTAAATTGCATACATACTTTGTTGTAGCTTCGGTTTCATGAGCTTAGTGCAATCATAATTGCTTTTTTGAATATTGTATACCAAGCAATAATTACTTTAAAATCTTGCGATCCTACTTTACATAGTTACTTATACCTATGAATCACCAAGATTTTTTGTTGACCATTTTTAAGCATGATATTTTCAGGGCCTTTTTTTTTTAAAAAAAAAAAAAAAAAAAAAAAAAAAAAAATCTTTCTATAGACGGCATTTCTAGTGTTTAGAGTCTACATTCATCAAGACTACTTTTTATGGATTTTCTCTTGCACTAAATTATTTTCGTTGTAATAAACTATGGTTTTCTTATGATGCAACTCATGGAACCACTTGATAAAACTTATTTATTTTAAATGTATAAACGAGGATATCTTTTAAATGACTTATACAGAGGTCGTTCTCTTATATCTTGTGCTTATGTATTATGAAGTAACGCTCCCGATTACCATTCTGCTGCCACATATTTTGGGGGTGTTACATATTGGTATCTAGAGCCAAGGCTATAGAGAACTAGGTTGCATATTTTACGTAGACTATAACCATTTCACAAATATTGCATCAATAAAACTTTTTCATGTGCATACACACTACTTGCTTACATGACTTATACTTGCGTTTACTTTCCCTTAGGTACATTTTACATTTTCTTTATATGAAAATTTTATTTATATAACCTTGATTGTCACATCACTATGACCATACCCCATTCTTCTATTACGCTACGTGCCGGAGTACTCATTCCGTTTATCATCTTGTCTTATTCTGATGAGGAGGTCACCACCTTATCTGTTAGACCTACACTGCTATCACCGGATTATGTGCCAACTTCGCCTGATTACTCATTAGATTTTGACTTAAACTCTGAGCCTACAGAGGATGACTCACCAAATAAGGATTCGACTAAGACTGTCGAGTCACTCCCCACTCATACTTCTTTAACACCAGTTGTTCAGCCTCCACCTACCCGACCCCTACCTAGTAGCTCTGCTATTGTCCTTTGACCAAGACAGGAGACCCTGTTTCCACCATCTTTACCACAACCATCACTTTTACCATCATTATCTCGTAAGAGATCTAGATCGCCTTCACCACCACCACCACCGCCATTAGCAGTACTAACACCACCACCAGAGTATATTGAGTTAGTAAGGGATAACGTAGAGACCCTACATACTAGATTCGTGCTAGAGTTGAGTCATTGGAGCAGCACGATGCGGTTACTCGAGTCTCATTGAGGATTGCTAGGGGCAGGATCGCACGGTTGTAGCTCCGAGCAGTGTATGCTGAGCCAGAGGTCATAGAGTTAAAGGATTCTCTGGTGACCGACAGACTCAAGATTACAAAGCTGCACAGTTGAGTCGAGTACGCAGAGACTCGTCTTGAGCGAAGTCATGTTAGACAGACTAGAGACGGAGTTCGCACTTAGAGGGCTGTGATGATAGAGCGGGATGTTGAGGCACTACATGCTAGGGCTGAGGCTGCAGAGCAGCGAGCTGAGGCACTACAGGCTTCACTAAGTGCCGCTCAAATAAATATCGCATATTTGATGGAGTCCCGTAGGGCTGACAGGCTTGAGATGGCCGGGCTACGGAGTAGAGCATAGGACATAGAGGCTAGTTTCTGGGAGATTGAGAGGCGCCTTGGTCCATAGACAGATAGATTAGTATCATTGGTAGCTCCTTTTGTATTATAACTTAATAAATTGAGTAGTACTCAGTTGGTAGAGTTTATGAGAAACTTGTACTCTTTTATCCATGTAAAACGATGTATTAAGTATTAACCTATGATGTTGGTTATGATTATACTATTGTGATGTTGATTTATTTATGCCATGTTTGATTTTATCTAATATCTCTGCGTGTCATGGTCTCATCTTATATATATTGTGCTTATTGTGTGCCGTGATTTTCTTGGACGAAATCTCATCATATATTATATTTCTTGTGATTTTGAAGAGCTATGACAACCACAAATCAAGGGATGAGTTTCGCCAAAATTAAGCAGATTGTAGCCCAACGAGTTGCTAATGCTATTGAGGCTATTGCTATCTACGAGGCCAAAACCCGTGTGACTCGCGACATAATAGATCGGGTTGACGTTAGGAAGACAAGATGGCAAAGAGTGCTAGCAACAAGAGGAAATGGGAAGATGACCATGGTGGAAGCTCTAGCCAACAACAAAACAAAAAACATAAGGTAATTAGAGCACACACTGTAGGGCTAAGCAAAAAGAAAGGATATGCTCAAAATCTACCATTGTGTAACAAGTGCAAGTTTTACCACATTGGCCCATGACACCAGTCCCGAGAGCGAAGCAGAGTCGCCCAGTGGCAAAACAGAAAACTGAAGGTACCTGTTATGAGTGTGGAATGCTAGGACATTACAAGAATGATTGTTCAAAGTGGAAGAGTTAGAACCATGTGAACAAGTGTTGCAAAGGAAAAGCTCACAGAAACTCTAGCGTCGTGGCAGATAATGTTAGTACTTAAGGAGAGACCTTCCCGTCCTACCTAGTGAAACCCAAGTTGGAACTTTCTTAGACTCTATTTTCTAAAGGGATTTGCATTTGTAATTTCTTTGAATTTCGTTGTATGGTGTGGATGATTTAAATTCTCTATCATATTTAGATGCTGCGAAAATTTCGTCGATTATACTTTAATTCTCTATTTATTTATGCAAGCCACTCCCTAAACTATTATAGCCCCATAAACATTTTCACAATCACTCTATAAACCATTTTGCTACCATTTTAAAAACTATTTTACTATCATTAATAAACTATTTTACTATCATTTTATGAACTATTTTACGATGTCTTATAAACAATTTTGCCATCGACTTAGAAACAATCTTGCTATCATCATATAAACCAATATACTATCACCTTAAAAACTATTTTCCTAACATTTCTCAAACTGTTTTGTTGTCACCATATAAACTACCTCACTTTCATCTTATGAACTACCTTGTTACCTTATAAAACTGTACACAATAAGAAACACTAGCTAAACTCGATCTGGAGGTCAGGGAGGATTAAACAAGAACTTAGCCATATTATTTAGAGAGAGAAAGGTAAGATGTGTGTGTTTTCTAGAGAGAGAAATAACACACACTTATGAGACAATAATGAATCCTCACCCCTCCATGGAAGTATGGAGGGGGTATTTATAGGTCAAGACAAGGGAGACTATTATAACTTAACAATTCTAGTTCCTGTGAGTCTTGCCTAATGATAACTAATGTAATTTTGAATAATGTCAACATATTTTAAGGCTAACAATCTTCCCCCAATATGTGGACATACGAAATTACTTACAATGCTCCTAACAAGTACAATTACAATAAAATAATGTCTTCCAAAGCGCTTCCAAAGCTAAAGATGTCTTCTAAGTTCTCCTGGTCTTGAAACTTGTACTCTAGCTCGGATCTTCAGTGTCTTTACTTGTACATGAACCATTGCAGTATGCATGAGTTGGATTAACTTCCCCTAAATTCATGCAGCATGTCTTGAAAAGCTTTCTTCATAGACTCCTTTTTGGTGAAGTTTCTGAATCAGCTTCCCCCCCAAACCAACATCCCTATCTTGAGCACATTCTGAAACTTTGATGTAGCTTCAACCATCTTCTATATGTCATTAAAGTGCACAGCAGAATTTTGTAGAAGAACAGCCACACCAAATATTCCTGCTACTTGTCATTGGGTCTTGGTGAATATTCGTTCGGGGGTACATGCGGGAAATCAGCAACAATTCATCTCACGTATGCAGAATACTTCATAAACCATACTAAGTAAAGTAGTCTACACTACTTCCCCCTGGAAGTTGACATGGTAACATCAAAGTCAACTAAGTCCCGGATGTACACATTTCCCCCCATGATGGTTGCGAACTCTCAGAAGCATCATTGTTGTGTACGCACATATACTCGAGAAGTTCTTGTCTTAAGCACAAATCTTGAGATCCAAACAAACCATTACCCTCTTTTCTTCAAAAACCGTAGAGGAGATGAAGCAAGAATCAAGAAAACTTGGTATAATCAAGGTCTTGTATATGAATGTCGTTGAAGAACTTTGAGAATTTTTCTTAGACTGTGAAGTACCTTTGTCTTTAATTCTTGAGCTTTCTTGATTCTTGAATCTTGATGCTTATAGTATGTCTTTGTAGTTTGAGCATGAGCATGTGGTAATGAATCGAACTCAGCTGCCATGGGATACCGCCACCACCGTATAACCTGCAAGTTTACGTTAGTGATAATCGACAGATATGGACGAGAGTGTCTTTGTCACTTCGTCGAATAAGGTTGAAATAACCACGGTTCCCCGTTAATCAGTATAAATACTACCTGTGATCAGATAGAATTCATATGAATCTTCTTGACAGGGTTTCGCGGCTGCACTAGCCATTCTCGTTACCGAAGCATCTCAAAGCAGACAACACGGTAAGAGTGAATCAGATAGTTACTATCTTTCTGATTAAACTGTAAATTCATTTTACTGGAACAAGTTTGATTCACATAGAATCGCACCATCGTTTCTTTCCAGTTGACACAAGTTTGATTCATATAGAATCGCGCAAGTCACCTACCAAGAGCTTGTTTGATGTTGGCTCAAGCAGGATTTCCATCTTCACGGTGAATACTTAAGTATCACTCAGATGTTCTAGCAAAATCACAAGGATAATGCGTAGGACTCTTGTTAATAGCTTGTGAACTTATTGGTGTTCAACAAGTGTTTGTAATGAAATGTGTCCTAATGAGATTTATTTTATTGATCTCTTAGCTCTAGACTCGATTAGTGCATTTTGGTTTTAGTACTCGGAGGCTGGACTAAACTACCACGTATTCAATATCAACTAACTTGGAGTGAGAAAGTCAATAGAAGTCGTGTGTATCTCCGTGACAAATGAGACAAGTTTTTGTTAAGAGAAACTCGAATGGCTGGGAAGGGTTGTGCATTGCATCACTGGGTCCATGATATCATTCTTTAATATCAGAATTCATCTTTGTGAAAATCGATAGATTATGTATTGACCCGGTTTCTACCTAAGGTGTAGGGAGGGCTGCTTTATTTTTACCCTTTATCCATACAATTCTTTTTCATTCTTCAACCCCTTCAATGCTTACCAAGACGTCATTACTAACACCTTGTTGTGATTGTTCCAGTGTTAGCTCAATCTTAGTCGGCATTATTCCCTTATACTCATTCATCTCCAATCGTACCTAAGGACTGCTATTTCTAACTATGGAGTGTCCTTGGGTAGATCCCTCCGGTTCTGGTTGGATCATAGGACTAATACCTAACCTAACCACCTTATGACTTCAGAATCATCGTGAATTAAGATGTTGTTAGGTATAAGATCAAACCATAAAACCTTTTTCTGAAGAGTATCAACAGCACTTTGAGTCTTTTAGATCACTTATTATTTTCAAGATCACATTTTAATTACATTTCTCCTCTTATTTTAAATACTAATTCACTTAGTTTTTGAAATACCTTGTGATTAAAATATTTCATGAAAATTCTATGGAGAAAACTTTTATACTTAGCATGAATTATATGGAACTTTAACTTGCTCCCCCTCAATTTTACATATGTTTGACACCAACAGAAATGATACCAAGTTGTAAAATGAATATAAAATTGAGGGTTAGCATTGTTGAGCACACAATTTTGAGAGATTATGAATTGTCATTGAAGAATTCTTGAAAAATTGTGCCCAACCACTAAATCATCTTATAACATACAATCTATTGAGTAGTCATCATTATTACTGAGTTGTTATTAAGCGATTTTTAATAATGTTTTGAATACATAAGAATTGTCGTGAGATGATCTATCCAAAATCATTAAAACTTTGTTTTTTGAAAAACTCCCCCTCAAACATTGACTCATTTTGAAAATGACACCAAATGTAAAAGAATTGTCTTGTAAACCTTGATGAGGGATGGAGTGTTGAACACATAATTTTGAAAGATTATGAATTGTCATTGAGATATTCTTGAAAATTTGTGTTCAACATTTTGAAAGGCATCATGTTAGAAGACTTCTCTTCTAACGCTAAGGATAAGCGCACTTATGCGTACAATCTCCTTTGTCGTTCGGGTCTGAGTTGCAATCTGAGAGCAATTACAACTCATAAAGAAAATTAGAAATGACATGTTTTGAAAGCATTTGAAACTCCTGTTCGAACTTCATTTACACGCCCGTGTTGATGGTAATCAACATTTCTAGTAACGTAAATGTTATCGATTCCAAGAGTCATGTCGAGAGGATTCTTTTTGTGAAACATTTTCTGATTTTTTTATTTTGTATTTTCTTTTTGAGATTTTATATTTTTGTATTTATTTTTATATGTTTTATATTTTTGTATTTTGCTTTTCTCAAAAATATTTACAAGTCGATGTTTGAAGAATATATCAAGCAGATTCATTTGTCAGAACCTCCAGTTCCGCTGGAGTCAAACATTTCATACCAATTCGTCTGACAAGGTACTGAAACGTATCTTCGAGTAAGGCTTTAGTAAACATATCAGCTAATTGGTATTCAGTTCTGGTATGTGCTTAATTACACATACCATTTACCTAGGAAAACATGCTTAAAAGACTAAAAACATACCAAGAATACATTGTATTATTGTATTTTGCATTTGTATTGTGCAGGTAACGAATATTTAAGAAAAGGACAAAAACAAAGCTAAAACGAACAAAACCAAGCACGGGAATGAAAAGAGCGTGAAAAGTCAAAGTCAAAGTCAAAAAGTCAAACCAAAAAAGTCAAAGTCAACAATGAAGCCGAAACCAAAGAAATACTTGATGGGTCAACCCGTACCCATCTAATGGGCCAGGTCAGCCCATTAATGTTATTGAAGATACAAGTTAATTAGTAAATGGCCAATGTATTTCTTTTATTTTCGGCCCAAGTTCATAGTCCAAACCCACTTAAAACCCTACTAATAGGGCTGTTATGGTCTGTTTCACCACATGTGCAAAAGACTTATCCATACAATAAAAAACCATTACAACATGAGGGCTTAAAACCTGCCAACTTCCTTATACCATTTACACCAAAGGACGAACCGTGCAATCAAACCATACAAGTTGAGGGGCCAAAAGTGTTAACTCCCCAAACCTTTACCCTGTTATCACCAAAACAGTAATTTAAACAAACGACCCATTTTGGCGCCAAATTGCCATAATAGGGTCTTCAACCTCTGCCCCCTGCAACCCCATGACAAAAACATCACCCTCCCCTCAACCCCACTTCACATGTGCTAATTGCCATGTTGGCAATCCCACACAACCTCATTCGTCCATGGAAGAAGACAAGAAATAAAGGGTTAAGATCATTTGACTTGGAGAGCACACAAGATAGATGGCCTAGATTGATTTTCGAGCTCTCTCACACAACTAACACACCTCTCAAATGTCTCAGTGAAGAAACACAAGTCCAAGAACCCAAGGCTTTGAAGTTTATCTATATATAGGACCCTTTGTAAGCCTTGGAGGCAAGTAGTTTTAATCTAGTTTACTTTTCAGCTTATTTAGTTAACATTTAGCTTATTGTCTTCAAAAATTCAAGTAGTGTAATTTGTTTCTTAAGTTAATGAAATTTGAAGTTTTTAAGTTTTAAATTCCTAAGTTTTTAATTTCCTGTTTCATTGTTAAGAGAATTTTATAAGCTGTCACAAGCTCTTATTTGAGCTTTTATACAATCTGTTTTTATTAAGCTTTAAAAAACTATTAAGTGTTTAAGAAAATTCACCAAAAATTCACCCCTCACTTACCTCAGCTTATTTTGGATGATAAGCCAAATTTGGATGGGCTTATGGACACCACTAGCTTGTCTTTGACAAGCTAGAGCTTGTAGATCAGCTTTTAAAAGCTTAATTAGCCTTGTTTTGAGCAAAGGCATTTGTAAGTTCATTTTTCCATTTTTTAGCTTATTTACTATTCAACTGCTTATTATTGCTTATCTCTGCTTTATATGTCTTATTATTGTGGTTTGATCATGTTTTAATGCTAGTTGTAGTTTAAATTTATTTGTTTAAGTTTTTCTTAAAATCTGTCTTAATAGCTTAAATCTTGGATAACCTGTTTTGGCTTATTTGAGTGCTTAATTCTTGCTGAAATCTGCTTAATATTGTTTATAGAATTTATTTAACATCTGGTCTATACAAGTTTTAGCTTAAAAAAATCTTAATCATATTTACAATGTTGAAATTAAATCTTAAAGCGGTGTTTGGTTTAACTGATCTCATGGTTCAAAATGGGTCAAAATCAGTTTAAACTCTTGGGTCATCTTAGTTTAACTTAAATTAATCCTAAAGTTTAGTTTACAAAAGTTTTTAAGGGTAAAAACTTAATTTTATGGTTTTGTGAACTTAGAGTTTGAAACTATGAACTCATAGCTCATTTAATCAGTTTGTATGATTAGATCTTTTAAACCAGGGTTTTTAAGAGTGTTTTGTGTTTGTTCATGTCTTTAAACAAGTTAGAAAGTTAGTCCTTAGGTCTGCAAGTGTAGTGTAAGTTTTAACCAAAAACTGTCAAAATTTGTTAAGAGTTTTTTTAGTCCAAAACTGCTTTTTCAATTAGCTTTTTCATGCTTATCCTGAATTTTAAAACGCTTTTTAAAAGTTTTTATGTGTTCTTTGAGGTCTAATCTTGATCTGTTTGGTGGTCGTATAGTCATAAGGATCTGTTTGTGTAGCTTATTTTTGGCTTAAAAGTAGGGTTTTTAAAAAAAAGTTTGAAATAATTCTAAGTGTTGTTGTCTATGTGAATCAGCATTTTCACTTAGCTTTTTCACGGCTTAAATGAATTTCAAACTCCTTTTTCTTTGTGGATTATTGTAGCTTATTGCATAAGCTCTTCAGTGGTATAAGCCACTTAGCCATAAGGATCCATTTTCCAGCTTAAAAATAAGCTAGAAAGTGGCCCCTTAGGCTGTTTGGTCACCAGTTTTGGCCAAAAAAGCTTATGTGCTCATCTGAGCTTATTGTCTATTTGGATTTGCTTTATTTAGGTTTAGTCTTGTTTATTAGGTCAGTTTCTAGGTTCTGTTAGCTTATTAGGCTTAGGTTAGAGCTTATTTGAGCTCATTGGTACTTTTAGCTTAGAATTTTAAGTATAAGAAAAACTTTAGTAATTCATGTCCTTTTAAGCTTAGTTTAGCCCATCTTGTTAGCTTATTTTGGATTCTTAGTGCTTATTAGAGTTAGGTTTATGATTGTCTCTGCTTGTTTGCTTTTTTCTTTTTGCTTATTGTGTTTAAAATGCTTAACAGTTAGCCTTCTAGTTTTTTGTAGCTTTTAAGTAATCTGTTTTCTTTAAAGTGCTTATTTCCAGCTTATTTTAGGTTTTCATAAAAAGTACTTTTACAAAAATTGCTTATTTTTTAGTCCTTAAGATTTCTCATAAAAAAATTTTGCAAAATAAAAATGTTTGGGAAAGTGGGAAGTCCAAGGTGAGCAAGGCTCGAACCTTGGACCTCACCACCCTCAACCAAGCATTTTAACACACACCCTGCTACCAAACGTGCCCTTGGGTCTTTTCCGTTTTCTTTTGCACTTATTATTCTTTTAACCACTTTTTGCCCTTTTAAGCCACAAGCCCTTTTCGGCTTATTAACAGCTTATTTGGATAAGCTGTTTCAACCCTTTTATTTTTCTTAGATTTAGCACTGTCCAAGCTACTTTTCGTAATTTTTTTAGAATTTTTACAAATAGTTTAGTATTTTTAATATTTAATTTAGATAAAAACAGTTTTTAATTCATAATAAATTAAATAAAAGTCAAAAAAATATAATTCTATTTTTTTAAAATTTTCTTTTATCATTTAGGACTTAGGAAAATTAAATTTGCTTTCGTAGGGTTAAATTTGTAGAATTTGTTTTTTTAAAGAATAGGATTTGGTCCCGTTATCGTTTTTCTTCGTTTTTAGGGTTTTAGCTTTAATAACTTTTGTTTTTAGTGTGCCTTGCTTATTTTTCCAATAGAATTAGAAAATCCAATCAAAATCTTTGTTCCATTCAAACATCAAATATCAAACCGACTCTCGACTCTCAAATTTGCACTCCTCGTTGGGAAAAACGACCCGGGAATATCATATACTACTCGGATTTCATTGATTTTCTTTCTTTAAACTTTTTCAATGGATACTTGATTTGGTTTTGGGTTAATATAAGTAGTATTATTATTTATATATACCTAAAGAAAGAAATCAAGTTCTGACAAAATACATTTCAATTATACCATTTTCAACATGTTCCTTGATGAAATGATATCGAGTATTGATGTGTTTCAAAAGCTTTAAATTTATAAGACTGAAAATACCGGATAATTATATGGAAACACACATGTAAAAGTATAACCCACATATGTAGTATAATCTTTTTAGGTAAAACAAGGTCGTTCCATAAGGATTTGAGTAGTGTTCAAATAATCAGAAAGAAAATAGACTTTAACAATTTTAAAAGTAACTTTAATTTTTACCAATGATAATAATGATGACTACTCGAATAGTTCAAAATAACTTATAAGTGTTGGAAATGATTTGACCTCAAAGATGGGGCATTAATTTATAAAAAGGACTTCTCGTCAGAAAACGTTTTCACAAACCAACTTGTTTAACCCAAGACTTATATTTAGTTAACTAGACCAACACTCAAATAGTTCAGTTACTAGTATATCAAAGCTTATTTGTTTATCAATTTACGAAAGTGGATTTCTCGGCACAACCGATAAAGACCATAGACAAATCTTTAAAACCACATAGATCATAACAGGTCTTTCGACCTATACCGATATGATTATATAATTCAAGTTGATAAGCAAAACTGGCAAGATAAGATATAATAGGACCGCAACATAAGCTTGAGATTAAAGAGATCAAGATCATACCAAACACTTATTCATTATCATAACATCATCGAGTAGTCATGAGATATTTAGCCTTTCATGGATAAGGAGTTCATAACAAAAGTAGACTTAACATAAACTTCCATTATTTCAATAACTAAGTTGACAACCATCTTCGTTCCTGATAGTTAGATCTTTATTATTCAAAGGTAGTGGTGTTTTTTGGTGTTTATATGGATGAGGGACAAAAGGATTGGTGTGTGTGTGAAGAAGAAAATTTGTAGAATGAGAGAGGAGTGAGAGGAATGATTTGAAAGAGAAATTTTGTCCTCTATTTATAGGCTAAATTTGGGTGAAAAGTGCGGCGTACACAAGAAATTGTGCGGCGCACTTGGTGATTAAATGCGATAGTATTAAATGCTGATTGAAGAAGTGCAGCGCACTAGGTAATATGTGCGGCGTACTTAGTTTGTTAATGCATTTGCATTAAAGTCTTCATTTATTTCTTCTCATCAGATGGAAAGTGCGGCGCATTTGGGTGTAAGTGTGGCGGTTTTCGGCTATATAGGTAAGTGCGGCGCACAATAGTGGAGTGCAGCGCACATCTTGTACTTTTAGCTTGAAATCATTTCTTCTCTTTGTATTTGTCTTTCAAAGTACGTAATTTCTTAAGTTTTAGTTAGTAGTGTTTTCAAGTGAACCTGCAAGCAATTTAGACTATTAAGTATCGAAAGTTCATGAGAAATGATAAAATATATACAAATAACGCCATAGAAAACATGTATAATTTAGGCGTTATCAAATCCCTCCACACTTAGCTTATTGCTTGCCTTCAATCAATCGACGCGAGAAAATAAAATCATTTATCGTGACGTAGAGAAAATTAGATTTTATAAGAGATTGCACATTAGGTAACTTTTCAGGCATAGACATATAACATAACCTCGCATAGGAATAGTGTTTGGTTTTTTTTAACTCAGCCACTCATGTAGGGTTGTATATTTGTAAGACACTCAATTTGCATAGACATAATCTAGACAGCTACTATAGGCTTTTACTTAACACATAAACCTGACCGAAGGGTA
This sequence comes from Tanacetum coccineum, assembly GCA_026074375.1. NCBI lineage: Eukaryota > Viridiplantae > Streptophyta > Magnoliopsida > Asterales > Asteraceae > Tanacetum > Tanacetum coccineum. Next base: position 2,629 of record BQNB010031385.1, on the reverse strand, counting down.
AAACTTGGTATTTAGAGCGGATACAACTTCACGTGCCAATACATAAGCCTTTACTTCATTGAACTACTATAACACACATACAACTTCTTCTTTTTTATTTGATAACTAAGGCTTAGCATAAAACTTCTTCATTTAACTTTGAGATTTCAGCAACTTAGCACTAAAGGGAGTGCTCGCAGGGACTTGCGGAATTCATAATATGTAGTAGATTAGGCTTCAGTCTAGTAAATGATGATTAAGCACAAGTTCTAGAGCTTCTAAATTACCGGCTCTCTCAAATATAATTATGAACCAATATCAATGTTCCAGAAAAAGCGACAAAGACCATACGTACACATCTATAACGACGGAATAGACACATATGACTGCATTCAAATCTTAACTCGAACAAGCTAAAGGCATCAATTATCTTGGGTATCAAAGGTGGATACCCGAATATTCTAAAGGTTTAAAATTCTCACAATTTAGTAGACTGGGTTGTGCTAGCTATAATGTCAATATGGTTGGATTTGCCATACTAAGAGCATTTTTTTAGCAAGGCAAACATGGAGAGATATGATTAATTTTCCTATTTGGCTTCCCTCCACACTTAAGTTGAACATTGCCCTCAATGTGATAACTGATAATAGAGATAAAATAGAGAAAATTAAGGAAAACGGTACTTCATAATTGAGCATACTTGAGCATACTTCATAATTTTTCATATTCTTAAGCTAAAATACCTGCATAAAAGTAAACACACAAAAAGAAAAAATATATTTTTTGTTGCTTTTTTAGAAAAATTAAATAAAGGATATTAGTAAAAGAATGGAGGAGGGACTCCTCCACACTTAAGTGAAGCACGGGTTGCCTCCCAAGAAGCGCTTAATTTTTAGAGAGTCGTTAGCTGGACTCGTACTTCGAGAGTCATTCTTTTGGGGAAAAAGAGTTACTGCATCCCTTGGGTCATTATCTTCTTCTTCGTGATATAGTTTGAGTCGATGGCCATTTACTATGAACGTCTTTCCATCTTTTTCCATAGAGTTTAACATATCCGATGGGTATTGATGTTTCACTATATAAGGTCCTAACCATCAGGATCTGAGTTTCGGTTGTTTAAATTTATACTTTGAGTGAAATATCAGGACTTTATTACCTTGTTTGAATTCTTTTCTCATTCTTAATTTTCTGTCATGTGAGACTTTGGTTCTTTCCTTGTATAGATGAGAGTTTTCATAAGCTTGGTGTCTAAGTTCATCTAACTCGTGTAACTGGAACATTCTTTTCTCACCAGCAACAATTAAATCTGGGTTGCAATTCTTCAATGTCCAATATGCACGGTGTTCAATTTCAAATGGTAAGTGGCAGTTTTTTTTTAGATATTAGTTTGTATGGCGTGGTACCAGTAGGTGTTTTGTAGGCAGTGCGAAAAGCCCACATAGCATCATCAAGTTTTCTTGACCAAATAGCAGGATTGTCTTTAACAAATTTTTCAAGAATTCTTTTAAGAGCTATGTTCGTGTTTTTAACTTGACCACTAGTTTGAGGGTGATAATATGTAGAGAAACGGTGATTAACTCCATATCTTTTCTTGGTTTTTTCCATTATTTTATTACAGAAGTGAGTACCTCGGTTGCTGATTAGAGCTTTAGGCATTCCGAAATGGCAGAATAGTTTCTTCAGAAAGGCGACTACTACTCGGGCATCATTGGTTGGTAACACTAGTACAAAAAATGGATTTGGTCACACATGGGCAAAATGGAACGGCCACACATTCACATATTTATGTGACCAAAGGTACCAAAAAAGACACCATTTACTAATTAGTCACACATGAACATTTTTATCGTGTGACCATTAGAACTGTATTGCCACACATTCGAACATCATGTGGCTAAAAGTAACTAGTAATATTGTTTGGTCACATATGAATTTCGAACGTGTGACCAATACAAGTAAGCTTGAAGCATTGGTCACGATATACATATAAATAGTGACAAATATTTGTCACACACTTGAACAATGTGACAAATGGCATATATGGTCACACTAAACGTTTTGTCACACAATCATAATATTCATGTGGCCATTTGATAATCAATAGTCATACAAAATACACATTTCTTCAATTTAAACACCATATGGTCACACTTATTAACACTTTTGGTCACTTTATGCTTAGTTGTATGTGACTAAATACCCAAAACAAACATGCTTTGTGTGGCTAAATATTACAAAAGGTCACACAAACATCAAATTCATGTGGCCATTAGATGATCAATAGTCACACAAAATACACATTTCTTCAATTCAACACCATATGGTCACACTTATTAACACTTTTGGCTACTTTATGCTTAATTATATGTGACTAAATTACCCAAAACAAACATGCTTTGTGTGACTAAATATTACAAAAGGCCACACTAACGTAAAATTCATGTGGGTCACACTTATTAACACTTTTGGCTACTTTATGCTTAATTATATGTGACTAAATTACCCAAAACAAACATGCTTTGTGTGACTAAATATTACAAAAGGCCACACTAATGTAAAATTCATGTGGGTCACACTTATTAACACTTTTGGCCACTTTATGCTTAATTATATGTGACTAAACACCCAAAAAAAACATGCTTTGTGTGAC
>BQNB010031384.1:3327-54027 GCA_026074375.1 Tanacetum coccineum | reverse complement strand
CACATTCATAGCAAATAATCTTCTGACTTGTCCTCGTGCCTCTTTGGTTGTTAGTAGTATTGTCATTTGTAGGTCTCCTAAAGTTACGGACCAGATGGCCAAGTATGTTGCACTTGTGGCATTTAGGAGCACATGGACCATCATGATGATAGTTGCATTTAGGACACAACGGCTTGGACCCGCCGTAATATTTCTTCTCCCCGTGCCCTGCAGCGTAAGCTTTGCCAGTATTTTGCCTCTTGTTTGGCTGTTGTTGGTTCTGATTGTTCTTGGAAGTGTTATTCAACTTCCTCTTGTTCTCAGCCTGGCGTTCAGAAAGAGTGCTAATCTTTTTGTCCACACATTTCTAAAACTTCACTATTGGACACTCACTCTTGAAGTGTCTCGGACTTCCACACTCATAACAGGTGTGAGTTCGTTGATTCCTAGCAGCAGCAGGATTCCTACAATCCTGGGTCATGTGGCCCATCTTCTTGTAATTCCCGCCCTTTACAGTACCTTTCCCATTATGGTTACCTTCCCACTTTCTCTTGTTGTTAGCATTCTCTGCTACCTTGCATTCTTGTTGTTTGGTCTGGCTCATTGACTTACGAGCCATGTTGGTTTTCGTCTCATAAATGGCAATAGCCTCGATAGCATTAGCCACTCGCTGGGCTACAACCCGCTCAATTTCCTCAACACTCATCCCTTGATCAACAGTTGTCATTGTTTCCTAAAAATCACAGGGAAAAAGAATGTATATGAGGTTTCATCCAATGGAAAATCATGACACTTCGTGATCCCAACAAGTAGGTAAGGTGAGACCATGTTATGCGTAGATATAAGATAACAGCAACCATGACATAAAATAAATCCCCCTCGTACAGTAGCATGATCATAACCAACAACGTAAGTTAATACTTAATACATCGTTTTACATGAGTAAAAGAGTACAAGCTTTTTATTAACACTACCAACCGAGTATTACTCAAGTTTAGTGGAATACAAAATAAGCTACACTGACAAATCTATTTGTCTATGGCCAGGGTGCCTCTCAAGATTCTAGATGTTAGACTCTTATGTTATCTTTAAGTGACTCAACACTCTCTGGTGGTGGTGATGATGAAGGTAGTGCAGCAGCAAACTTGGTAATGCCTGCCTTAGCAGATGGTGATCATGGAGTATGGTGTTAAATAGACATCCGTACTATATGGGATTTGGTCTCAAAAGACAAGATGATATGATGTGGAGAGGTGGGTGATGTAGAAGAAGACTCATCAGTCTCAAATGCCTCTGTGTTCTCATCTTGAGGGGACAAGATCATCTGTAGGTACAACAGAAGGGTCGGCTGAAGCTAGGTGCTCCTCCTCCTCCTCGTCTTCCTCATCCTTCCCAACATCATCATCATCATCATTGTCATCATTAGATGACTCATTATCATAGTTGTCTCATCTATCGGCGGGATGGTCAGCAGGATCCTCCTCAGGGTCCTCATTATCTTCTTCCGGATCGGAGTCATCAATGTAGCCTGGTGATAGGGCTGTAGGTGAGGCATCAGCATATAGAGGCTGATCCTTCATTGGTCCCTCTATCTCCTCATCAGAAGCTCACTGGAATCTCCATGGCTCGGAATTAATATTAACAGACGTGTAGGTAATCGTCGAAAATGAAAACATAACTGCTTGCAACGAGCAAAACTTAACTTATATAAATATATTATATAAGGCTGGTATGGTAAATACGAGTATGCACTTATGGCATAAATGAATGATGGTAAGGTATCATATTCGATAGCTTAATGTTTAGGTAGCGCTTAGGACCTACGAGCTTATCGTACTACCTTGCCTAAAGAAATATTCCCCTATTTATATAAATAGCCCTTATATAAATAATTGTAGAGTTGTGCGAAAGAATGCAAACTCATCTTTGTATATATACAATATACCCTCATAGTAATATACGTACTATAATATAAACACGTATATCAATTATGAATGCATCTAGTCCCACTAATGCAATCAACTAGTGTGTCATGTAAGCATCTAGTAAAACTAACTAATGCAAACAACTAGTGTGTGTCCCATAAAAACCCTTTTTATGAATGCAATGTTTGAAAATGGTTATAGTCCAGCAAAAACATTTTGACCTGGTTCTCTATAACCTTGGCTCTTGATACCAATCTGTAACACCCCCAAATTGGGTCGCAGCGGAATAAGGGTCCGGGGCGTGTTACTTCAAGATCAATAGCACAAGATATATAAGAACGACACAAAAAGTCGTTTAAAATGATACATTGGATTTAATTGAAAGACTTAATACAAAAGCATATAGCTTTACTTGTTCATTGTTGAATATTACAAAAGTTGACAATACATTTCCCCAAATATGATGCACCTAAATCTTTAAGCGTGCAATCCAAAATCACAAAATCTTTAAATCAAACATCCAAATCAAACCACCATGTATCCATCGCGAAACCTTGTGCTTATTGGATCCCCTGAAAAACATTGCTTAAAACGTCAACAATATGTTGGTAATTCTAGTTTGTAAATCATATATTGTAGGACCCACAAAGATTCCCAAGTTATGATAATGCAACAGATGCAGACATCATATAAATGTAATTACGTTGCTCTAAGCTCATGACACTGAAGCTTGACATGTATGGATGCCAAATTAATGGCCTTTTGCCCGTGGTGATGTTCTAACCCGCAACATCTATATTCGACATGTATACTGTTGCCTTATCAACTAGTGGATAGCTAATCACCCGAACGGGGTTGTCGAAACACCCATAGATCATTTATAACAATTCGCGGCTCCGTACTTAACAGATCATGATAATGGCTCATATTTGGGTTATCGCTACTTAGTGGCAACAATGTAATCATAATATGAAAACTAACGCACTTGTTGTCCAGTGTAAAACATTGCATGTTTTTCACCCCAAAAACTTTTGTAAAAACAAAGCATGTAAAACGTGTGGCTAAGAAAACTCACCTTGAGTCTGATAATCACAATTATCGTAGATAAAAGCGTCACGTAAAAGATCCGAATGCAACCAAAGATATCATAGGTCGTATAAGAACACGAGTACTTTAAATAGAAAACATTGAAATATTAATTAAAATAAATTCCCCCCTATAGTTTTTGTTACATCGTACTATCGTGTCGGTTCGATCATACTTAAAGAGGGTCAATACATGACGTTCCGAGGAGTTTAGGAACACTTAAATCGTAAATCCAACAACTCTTCGAAACTCCAACCGAAGAGCCTCATTAATGAAACTCCCTAGAAAATAGTACTTTGCTAACCACAATAATATTCTATAGTAGCTCAATCACCAACTAATAGTTTTTAGTACAATTGTGTTTTCACATAAATACAACGTTTATAATTACCTGTTTTTAAGTAAAAACTGCATATCTTTGCGTTTTAACCCGATTCTCGCGTTTCCTTATGCCCATGCTTTTCGTATCAAGACGAGTTATCATAAATTGACATTTTTCGAATTCGGAACCTACTGGTGAACAGTTAACATACTGTTCACATCAGAAACCTAATATATTTAATCTGATATAAAATTGTCGTAAAACCCGTAAACGTCGAATTTTATTCGTTAATAAAGCATCCGTTTTTTAAAAGATTTCTATCGAGGACGTTCTCTATTTAAAGTTCTAAATATTTATGAGGTTACAAAAATATAACTTTCTGCCATGAATAGTAACTTTTATAAAAATAGTTTTATAAAAGTATTAATTGTCGTAAACTCGCGAAATTCATAACTCGTTCGTTATTAATTGAAAAATTACGATTCTTATCATTTTGGAATCCTAAAAATATGTATTATTAATTAAAAATATTAACCCACCAGCTGCTTGCTGTTTATAATTTTATAAAAATGTTTATAAAAATTTACTTACGACTTCGTTTATATAACTATAACTCGTTTCTAACGTAAACTTTTTCGTTATAATCCGTTTAAACATTTCTTAACCTTTTCGAATCGTCGTTGAAAAGTTTTACTTATAAAAATATAAAATGGATAATGTTCAAAGTCGAATGTTTGGACAGAAATTTTTTATGCAAGTTGTTAAGTTCCATATATATCTTGTTTTCATACTTTTCCCTTTTTACATATAAACCATAAGTGTACAAGTGTATTTCTTCCAACATAACTTTATTTTAGTGTTCTAATAACATGATTAAAAGTCCATAATCAATATTATCATATCTTATGTATTTCTTTAACTTAAAACATATTATGAAACTATGAAAACCCAAATAACCCATAAATCATATTCATGTTTAAGCAAGATTGTAAGATCCCTTGTGTGACCCATTTTAACATGAAGTCAATAACTTCAATAGGATATATAAATGTGTACCATAAATGATGACAACAATTAAAAACTTCTTTTTACATTGTTTAAAAATCCTACATGTGATTTAAGCTAAATATAATCAACGGGGTGGTTTGTGTTTGGTGTTTGTCCATATGTATAAAAAATGAAAGTTATAACAACATGAAGAGTTTCACAAGTAAACCTTGATGATGTGAGAATGAAATATGATGACAATTGCTAACCCCTTGTTTAGCCCACAAAATCCAAGCTTACACAAGAAAACCCTAGCTTTTCCATAACTAAACCCTAGCTTACATTATACGTGAGAAATACTGAAAATGTTATCCATCTTGCAAATGCCTTAGTACATCTTAGAATAGATGTGTATAGAAGTGTATGGGTTGTAGAAAAAAATTATATGGATTTATTTGGAGTGTGTTTGTAAGCCGTGGCTTATTAGAGAGCAAAAGGGTGAGTTTTGTTTAATTATCTCTAAGTGTTTAAGGGCATGTAATGAATAACTTAGCAATACATGATATATATGGGAGTAAATCTAGGCAAAGAGGACCAAGCATGGTTCATAAGGAAGGTTATTGGTCTCATGTCATTGGCTTATGAGTCAAAAAGACATAGCATGGTGTGCATAAAAGAGCATGGTGTAGTACTTATGAAGTATGTTTGCAAATTGCCCAATCTTGAGATTTTCTATATATCTTTGTATCTATGGCCAAGATTTCGGCATACAAGAGATATATATGATATATTTAGTAACTTTTATGTATTGGGTATAAAAGTGGGTATTTGTTGAAGCGTAGAAAAGTTTTTGTGGTTCCGGGAGTGCCTAAACGCAATTTATCGCGAAACGTATACACTTTACGTATCCGATAAAAATAAAATGAACAAAGTTAATAATTATCCTCAAAATAATTATATAACCCTTGCTTAATGTAAACATTTAATTGTTTGATGCCCGATCACATTGAACGCTAATTTTTTTAGCTTACGCGATTTAAACTTAATTCATGAAATTACAAGCAAACGCGTACAACACTAAAAATAAATAGCATATTTATCGACGTCGTCAAAGACTTGAAAACACAGGGTGTTATATTATAAGACCCAATTCCTCACCTTGGGGAGCTCCGGTCTTGTTTGTCAAGAAGAAGGATGGATCATTTCGAATGTGCATCGACTATCGGGAATTGAATAAGCTAACTGTGAAGAATCATTATCCACTCCCGAGGATTGACGATTTATTTGACCAACTTCAAGGATCGAGTGTTTACTCGAAGATCGATTTGAGATCGAGATATCATCAGTTACGAGTTCGTGAAGGAGACATTCCGAAGACCACTTTTAGGACTCGTTATGGTCATTATGAATTTCAAGTTCTGCCATTTGGTTTGACAAACGCACCGGCAATATTTATGGACCTCGTGAATCGGGTGTGTAAGCCATATTTGGATAAATTTGTGATTGCCTTTATTGACGATATCCTCATCTACTCGAAGAACAAGGAAGAACATGAAGAGCATCTTAAGATCATCTTAGAGTTGTTAAAGAAAGAGGAGTTGTATGCTAAATTCTTTAAATGTGAATTTTGGATTCCTAAGGTATAATTTCTCAGCCATGTGATTGATAGTCTAGGAATTTACGTGGATCCCGCCAAGGTCGAATCAATAAAAGATTGTGCATCTCCTAAGACTCCAACGGAGATACGTTAATTACCACATTGGTAACTTTAAGGATCATAGAACAAAAAGCACATTTAAGTGTCTTAAAAGATAACTTCATCATTCCCGATTTTTCACTTTTCCCATGCTAAGCTTAAAAATAAGATCACTGTTAAGTACGAGCTAAGATGCTAAGTCTACTTATAATTACAACTTGTGAATTTCTCTTCCCGACATAAATCATATATTAAGTGTGTGTGTTCAAATTAATTAAACCTTAAAGTCAACAAATTTTAGAAAGTTTAATCCGACCAAGCTTTACACATGGCCTTTTGGCTAATAAGTTTAATCACTCATAAGATCACAACTCAAAGTAAACAAAATCCTCCTTAGCTAAGACATCGTTGGTTCACTTGTCCCATTAATGACTTTCTTCTCTAGCATCCCACCGTCATCGGGTAAGTGCTAAGAGCTTTGACACGTCAAACTCAAAATGAAGAAAAAACATATAACACTTCTCACTCCCATCCGAAGAATAATAATCGAGACGCATGAACTTCCGATGAAAAAGCCTTGTAGACTTTTGCAAACCTTAGTTCAAAAGAATTCCTTGGTTTTAGAAAATGAAACTTTTACTATTTATTTTCTAACTTGCAACATTATTATTATTATGTTACATATAAGGTGTGCAAGGAATTATCGGTATCACTTTTATTTCGACTACAACATCGGCCAAGGAGCCTCCGACAAGAGCTCGTGTAACTTGATATGATACCAACCCTAAATATACATCCTCCACCCTTTCTTTCGATGTCACATCGTGAGCGAACCGACAAATGCCCATGTACTTTATTGCGATGGAGTTTGTATATTAGTTATTAACACTAAGGATTTATAATTTGCATCATTTTTATTCACACTAATATTATCATTAATATTATTTATAATTATTATTTAACTGTTTAATTATTTTTTTAAAGTAATTAATCAACACCATTATTTTTGCAAATAAGAAAAAATTATCTTTTAGAAAACCCTAGTATAATAACTTGAACTAAAATTCTTATTTACAAATGATGTTACTTCATCGTCAATAAAGCTTTTACTCTAAATATGTTATTAGACTTTTAAGAGTAAAACTCTAATTGAAAAAATAAAGAGAACACGTATAAATTAAATCATTTTAAGAACTTCGGGAAGAAAACCACAAGTTATTCTGTATAAGCCTTTATTTTCGCCAAATAAACCTTTTTTAAGCCATCCTAATCCGGTAGTCAACACTATCATTTCATATTCTTATGCAATTTAAAATCTCAAATAAAGTAAATTCCAAATAACTTAGGCCTATATAAATCCACTCGGCATATTATAAAATCTACTTAGAATAGCACAAGTCATCATTTACTAATGATCTTCAAGTCTAGCATGTTTAAAGTCTACATGAGACTAGCACAAACTATCATCATTAATGTTAAGGGAGAAAGCTTGAACTCTACAACATTCGATCGTTCAAAAAATTACTATTTATCTTACCAAACGGAAAACCTAACATTTTTGTCTAACACTTATTATTTATTTATATATTATAATTATTATTTTCTTTTAACTACTAATATTTTTATTTTTTCATTTTTTTAAAATAAGATCTTAAAAATTTAATATTTTTGCTATTTTTGTGGGAAAACGGTACGGAGAGAACGAAAACAATAAGCAGGTAACATCAAATCGATAGATTCCCTCCCCAAACTAAAACGAAACATTGTCCTCAATGTTTAAGGCGGGTTCTCTACGAAAATCTATCGAGTCTCTCTCTCTCTCTCTAGTTTTTTTGATTCGTGGTTCGGGTTATGAAGTGAAGTGTTAAATCGGAACCTACACAAACAAAGGATAGGAAAATCGAGTGAAACAGGATACAACACCGAACACGAGAGGCTTCAAAAATCATTGGGTAAATCCTAGACAAAAATCACAACAAACAACAAACAACAAGAAACCGGAAGAGAATAGCCACAACACATCACAACACATTATTTAAGAAAATAGAAAGAAAATAGATAAGCATGGGGTGAACTCCCACGAAGCGGCTTGTTTTTGGTCACCGAGTCACAAGCTTGACTCGATCCCTGAATTTAATTGTCCTTAGGGAAAGTTTGGAGATCCGGGATAACCAATGGTGGTGTATCCCCTCCATAGTAGTGCTTCAAACGATGACAATTGACTTTGAAATTCGAACCGTCGGCATGAGACAACTTGGCAGTGCCATAAGGATAAACCTCGGTAATTGTGAAAGGTCCGGACCATCGGGACTTGAGCTTTCCGGAGAAAATCTTTAATCGGGAGTTGAAAAGTAAGACTTGATCACCAACATTGAAGATTCGATTCTTGATCTTTGAGTCGTGAAGTTTCTTCGTCTTCTCCTTGTAGATTAATGAATTCTCATAAGCTTGATCACGAAGCTCGTTAAGTTTGTTAAGTTGGAGCTTTCGATGATCACCCGCGGTTTTGAGATCGAAGTTGGCATGCTTAAGAGCCCAATATGCCTTGTGTTCTAGCTCAACTGGTAAATGACACGATTTTCCATAAACTAGCTTGTAGGGCGTGCATCCGATTGGAGTCTTGTAAGCGGTTCGGAATGCCCACAATGCATCGTCTAACTTGTCTGACCATGAGGCACGGTTTTCTCCTACCGTCCTTTCTAAGATTCTTTTAAGTCCACGATTCGTCACCTCGACTTGACCACTAGTTTGAGGGTGGTAAGCGGTAGAAAGACGATGTGTGACACCATATTTAGACATAACTTTATCAAATTTGTCGTTACAGAAATGGGTCCCACGATCGCTTATGATAGCTCTCGGTGCACCAACGGAGAAAAAAAGGATTTCAAAATTTTGACAACAACTCCTAAGCATCGTTGTGGGAGCGCCTTGGCATCAACCCATTTGGAAAGATTATCGAACAGGCTACTAAAATATATTTTTTTTTTTTTCCTCGAGAACACGGAAAAGGTCCCCATAAAAAGTCAATACCCCATACATCCGAAAATTTTACAAACTTGTATAGCATTTTGAGGCACTCATCTCGATGGAAATTTGCCTTGTCTTTGACATGCATCACAAGATTTGATCAATTCGTAGAAGCATCCTTTTTATAAATCGTGAGGCCAAAAGAACCGCATCAAATACTTACCGAGCCGGTGATATTAGCACTATAATGGCCCCCCATGGCCTTCATGACAAGCTTGAGATTCAAAAGCTTCTTGGCCAAATACACATCATACGAATGATTTTTATCCCGCACATGTACGAAAGAGATAGAGATCATCCCAAAAGTAATGCTTTACATCCTTGAAAAACTTCCTCTTTTGTTGGTTACATTCCTTTGATGAGGACATTCCCACGCGTGGTAAATTGCTATATCCGGCAAAACCACGGGTATTTTTTGGTCCATCATGAGAAAGTCACCGTATTTACTGTTTCATGGTAAAAGTTTCATTAATCTCCTTAGGATAAAAATATTCACATACGGGATTATCAAGACGAAGAGCGTGATCTGGCTGCATAAGTTATTCAGCTCCCTTGGTATCAATTACTTTAAAATCGAATTCTTGAAGAAGTAAGACCCATCTAAGCAATCTTGCTTTGGCGTCTTTTTTGTTGAAGAGGTATTTCAATGCAGAGTGGTTCGTGTAAACAACACTTTTGTTCATGATAAGATATGATCGAAACTTCTCAAAAGCGTAAACTACTGCAAGCATCTCTTTTTCCATTAATTGGTAAATTCGTTTCGCTTCGAATCAATGTCTTACTTTGCATAATGAACTTGTTCTAAAATTCTTCTCAATCCTTTGCCCTAGAACCGCACCTATTGCATAATCACTTGCAACATACATGGAATTCAAAAGGTTGGTCCCAATTTGGAGCAATGAGAATTTAAGCTTCGGTTAACTTCTTTTTTAATGTCTGAAAAGCTTGAATGCAATCTTCCGAGAAGATAAAAGGAGTTGTTTTTCCTCTAATAGATGGTCATTGGGTGAGAAATCTTTGGAAAAATCATTGATAAATCTGCGATAAAAACCAGCAGCCCGAGAATACTTATCGAATTCCCTTAACGGTAGTTGGGTGAGGTAGCTTTAAAATCACATCGATCTTAGCATTAATCGACTCAATTCCTTTCTTCGAGATCTTATGTTCCGAGTACGATACCTTCTTCCCATGAATGGATTTTTTTCCCAATTTAGAGCTAAGTTATGTCTTCACAGAAGCTACCCGTTTAAGCATTTTTTCTAATTGTGGAGGCACGGTAAGAAAAAGAATTATCAAAAAACCGGAGGAAATCATCCATGAAGACTTCCATTGTCTTTTCAATCATGTCATGGAAAATTGCCATCATATAACACCTCTGAAACGTGCCTGGTGCATTGCATAAACCAAAAGGCATGCGGCGATAAGCAAACGTTCCATATGGGCAGGTGAATGTGGTATTTTTCTTAGTCATTTGGGATTCAATTGTAATTTTGGAAATAACCCGTAAAAACCGTCGAGGAAACAATAGTACTCATATTCCTGCGAGTCACTTAGAGCATTAGATCCATGAACGGCAAAGGAAATGGTATTTTTCTTATAGCTTCGTTAACTTCGATAATCTAAGCATACTCCTATGCTGTTGACACGTCTTGTGTACTAATTATCTTTTTCATCATTGGTTACTTAAGGACGTCATGCCTCATTCTTTTGTACACATTTGTATTACTGGGGCTACCCAAGGACTATCCGAGAATTGGGTAGATCAATCCAGCGCAAGAAGTTTTTTCAACCTCTTTTATATAGATGACATCATGAATTGTTTGGATTAACCCTTCCTCTGATGTTGGAACTGCTGTTCATAGTCACTTCCATTAAGAAATTTATCAGTAAACCAAATTCCGGGTTAATACCCTTTAATGTCAAGAGCTTCCAAGCATTGCTATGCTTTAGGATTTAAGAACCTTTATGAGAGCGGTCTTCTCATCATCACTCAAATCTTTGGCAATTATGACAGGAAACTTTGTTGTTTATCTTGCTAAAAATGCGTATTCGAGATGAGGTGGTAAGTCCTTAAGTTCAACCTCGGGAGGTTTATCGATTGAAGATTTGGCAGATTTACAAACTTTAAGCTCTTTCTTGATTTCTGGTAAGTATATTTCTTGATTTAGTGAAGGCGAAGGATCACTATTAAGAAGAGATTCGAGAAGGAGAATGTCCCCCTCTGGGTCATAATAAGCTCCATCAACTTCTGGTGAAGTTGGATCATCGGGGGGGGGTTATACCGGAGAGGGGGGGGGCTATAGCAAGAAAAGTATCAGCTTCTTCCAAGAGTAGAAAATCACTATCCCCGAAAGGAGTGAGAGTTGGAGAAGAATTTGAAACAATTGGATCGTATCCGAGAGAAGGATTTCCATACACAACTGAGTCGGAAAAATCTAAGACTTCTTGTGAGTATTCTTCACACGTAACATCAATAAGATCAACTTTCTTCAATGATTCGAGATTGTTGCATGAAATTAGAAGGGAGTATCAACCACATTTAAGGGTTAAAGATTGATCATCATTTCTAAGCATTATCTCTCCTTCGTAAACATCAATTAAAGCATGAGATGTCCTAAGAAAAGGTCTCTCGAGTATCAACGGTACTCGAGGATCGGCTATGAAATCAAGAACAACAAAGTCGGCCGGAAAATAGAACTTTCCTACCTTGACAAAAACATTCTCGGCTACACCGGTTGTTAGAAATTGTTCGTTCGGCTAATTCTAATACCATGTAGTATCATTTAGCTTGGGAGCAAGCTTTTTCCAAATGGATACGGCATAAAGATTGATACTAGCAACCTAAATTCGCAAGGGCTAAGTACTATCAAACTCCTGAAAAATCCCATGGGATAAGAAACGAACCGTGGGGGGGTTTTCACCTAGCTTTTCCGGAAGCGTTTTTGAGGACAACTGCACTACAAATTTTCATTCAAAATAGTGTTTTGGTTAACTTCGAGTAACTTCTCTTTTATATTAAGCATCTTTTTGAACATTAGAGCAAACAGATTTGGCATAGTGAATGAGAGCAATCCGCTAAACTTACTCCAAAGGAAGATTACGGAAAATTTCATAAACTTTGAAGCTAGGGTATCATCCTTTCACGAAATTTTCTCTTTTGTCAATCTTGAAGGGAAAGCAAACTAGTCCTTGGTCTTTTGAGCAACAAGAATTCTCTTGTGATTGTTCTTTATCTTTTCCTAAGGTCTTGGGGACAACTTGAGGTTGGATGTCTTCGGTGCTAGGTAGCTCCGTATCCTTTGTCACCTCGAGTTCCTTTTCCACCACCGGCGGTGGAATTGGAGGTCCGTCATATGAGGCACCACTTCGTGTGGTAATTGCCTTGGCTTCGTTCCTAGGGTTTGGAATGGTATTGCTTGGTAACGAACTTGAACTTGAAGCTTGGTTGGTGTGATAGTTTTGCATGAAACTGAGCATCATCTTTTTGAAATCAATCTTGCTTCTTTTGAGATCATTGTAAACTTTTTGAAAATCATTTTGGTTCTTTGAAAATATCCAACTTCAATGCAAGATAATTCATGTTCGCATCATTAGCCTTAGCATAACTCTCAAAATCCATTTTAGAAACACCTTGAATTTGTGAAACGGGAGGTAAAGCTTGATTAACCAAAGGTTATTTATTGGTGGTGTAATGGTGGGGCATGATAAAACGGCTACCTTGATTGTTTTGGCGGTTTGATTGAAAATTTGCTCCACGTTATTTTGATTCGAATTGAAATTGTTTCCTTGATATCGGCTTTGGTTTCCTTGGTTGCTTTGAACATTTGGTTGATTGAAAACCGTGAGGTCTCATTTGGTTTTGCCAATTAGGAGGATTCTTTTGAACAAAATGCCAACCGGCGGTTTGTTGGAATTAACGAATATTAACGGAAAAATCTTTCGCTTTTAACGGATAATTTTGAAATTATGGTTTGAACCACATGTGATACAAAACTCTCCTCGAGCTCTTTAAAGAACGGTAAGCAAGAAGATCGTAGAATTCTTTCACTAATCGCTTTCTCTAAACTGCTCATTTCGAATATTCATTTTGTCTCAAGTAAGGCGGGTCCAGTTGTTTAATCTCAAAAGAAAATATTGGAAGAGAAGGAAGTAGACAGAAGGAGCAATTCGAAATCGCTCTTAGAATCATTTGGACGACTTCTTGAGTAACGCACGTTTGGATTTACTTTTGATTATTGCTAAACCTATCTCGAGGCAATCTATCCTAGAAAAATAGCCACCCGCGGGCGGAATCTAAGGCAATCTGATCATTGGTATTCAAGGAATTTGTAAAACGTATCCAGTTGATGTAAATTTCGAGAAACCAGGAGAGGACATTGACGAATAAGGTCCTTTAAAATGTTCACAATAGCTTCGTTGAAGGTTTGCGATTTGGTTTTTGGTAAAATAGTGATTAGTCAATTCCGAAGGTGGGGAAAAATTGGTTTATGAATTTCGAGACAAATATCATCCACACGTTAGTATTGATCTAGGAGTTTCCTTATCTAACCAATCTCGGGCTTCAACCGTCTAGAGAGAAAGGGAAAAAAGCAAAAGCTTAAATCGAAGTGTTCGGAAAGTTCTTCGGGAGCTAAACGTTGAAGTGACTGTTGAAAAATCGAAAGTGAATATGAGGTCTTGTCTACCCGTGAACTTATTACTTTGTACAAGATTGATCAAAGGTTGTTTAAGCTCGAAATTGTTTGCATTTATCGGTGGAACAACAATTGCATCTTCGTATCCCTCGATGGGAGCTTGTAGCATTTGAGCCACGGTACGATTGTTGGCCATTGTGAGCTCGTATTCACAATAGTTCTTCTAAATCAAAAGTTTCAACAACAAATAACCCGTAGAGTTTTGTTGTTGATGACTGACGTTACAGTTTTACGAGCTTGCGAACGAGTGCGCATGCACTTAAAAAGAGAAAATCAAGAAAAAGAAAAATTGAAAATTAAAAGAAAAATTTTACACTAATTTTTTTTTTGGATTTTTGAATATTTATTAACAACGAATTTTAACGGTTACACGGAAGAGACTTAAACCAATAATCAGCTACCTTCACGGTAACCTCTCAAAATGTTTTTTCAAGGTGAGCCGTACTTCGTAAGAGACACAAATGGCAAGTTTTTAAATCTTTGGTTCGATTTGGGAACTTTTCAAGTTCACCGGAACTTATTTATGACAATACCTCAATTGAAGGTATTATATGTTGGTGTCCGTTTAACAACTTTGTGTGTTTTATTTATTTTTTAAAGGACAATTTTTTTTTGATTTTTTTATATGTTTCTATGATAATTATACTAAAAAGAAAAAGAAAATATTTTTTTAATTTTTATATATTTTTTTTGAAATATTTAACAAAAATGAAACTTTCGAGGATGAAAGGATCTTCAAACCAAATCAACAAACGTAAACGACGGAATCTTTAACACAAGTCCCCGGCAACGGCGCCAAAAACTGATTGTGAGTTTTAATACACTTAAAATATACTATAATAATATTCCAAAGAGCAATTAAGAAAATTACCAAGTTACCCTTGGTAAAATTCACTCTCAAAAATATGTAATACAATATATAATACGTATATTTAACCGGGAAGTATGATCACCCGGGTCGTTTCCCCAACGACTTGTGTAATTGAAACCACGTTTTAGCTCGGATTATGATTTAAATGAAAGCAAAGATATTTTGATGATCTATAACTACCAAATAAAAGCAACAATTAAAAATTAACAATTAAAATCAATTAAACACTTAAAAAGATTAACGGGAAACAAATAAAACGCGACAAATAAGCAAGTAAATCAGAATTAAGTCCTAAAAATGCAAACTAAATTTCTAAACCTAAAATAGGACAAAAGAAAATTTTAAGAAAAAGAAAAATATTTTTTTGATTATTTTTGGATTTTTTATGAATTAAAAATTAATTAAATCTAATTAAATCCTAAAAATACAATTAATTGAAATTATATTTTTCCTAGATAAGACAAAGAAAAAGAAAATTTTAGAAAAAAAAGAATCACTATTTTTGGCTTTTTAGATTTTAAGATATGAATTTTCTAAAATTTAACCTAATTAAAAGCTTAAAATTAATTAAACTATTAAAAATATAAGCCTAAAATTTTTTATAAAAATTATACTAGAAAAAGAAAATATGCAGAAAATTTATAAAAATAAAAGCCCTAATTTTTTACTTTTTTATTAAACTTTAATTAAACTAATTAAAACTTAAACCTAATTATTAATTAAATAAAAGATTTAACTAACTATGACTAACAAAGGACTAACGATGCAAGTTCTTAAAGGACTAACAGTGAAAACAAATAAAACTCAAAAAGTTACAAAATCTACCCTGAGGCCCAACCCCGACTACAACATAAGTCCATTTAAGCTTTTATAAATAAGTTGATTTCAAAAGTGCTTATTATGAAAAACTTATAAAAAGCAAAGAGGTTGTTAGAACAAGTTGTAGTGAGAACAACAATTAATAAAAGCTCTATTGGGAGCAAGCCTGAAACCACTAATAAGCTCTAAAAGAGCTTATCAATAAGCTGCTTACAGTAAGTGGGGGTTTACCCTTGGTTTTACTAAATCAGCTGTAAAAAGCTTAAAATAAGCTTAAACTTAAAACTAAAAGAAGCTATAGAAAGCTTATGATGAGCTTAAGCTATTACTAACAAGCAACTTAAATAAGAAACACTAAAAGTCAACTGAAATTGATGATTAAGATGCTAAACTCAGAAGTAAGCTCAAATAGTTCAAAAACAAAATAAGCTCAAATACTCAATAAGCAAATTTAGACTCTAATCTTTTGAAAACTAAACAAACACCTTATAAACTACTTATCTAATCTATAAATTCTAAACCTATAAGCTAGAAATTTGAATTTAAAGACTAGGATCTAGATGGTACTATTTTTGGATTTTTCAGGTTTTATGAAAATTTTAAAGCTAAATGCCCCTAATCAATTAAGATATAAAATAGTAAATAAGACTTAATCTATATTAAACTATGACTAAACTTAAGGCTACTAAAATTTAAGATCCTAAATCCTAGATTTACTAATTTAAATAAGACTAAAAGTTCAGCAGTACTAACTACTTGTTAGTACTGCTGATGCAACTAGCAAAAACCAAACCAAATGTGCAGGGTAACCTAGTGAGGTTAAACCTACACTAAACACTCTTGTTGAGTGTGTATAAACACAAAACAAGCAAGAACCAAGCCTTAGATGGCTTGGTTCAAAATTTGCACAAGTGAAAATCAAAGGAAGAATTCCCCTGGTGCAGGAAGGCTAAAAATAAGCTCAAACTCTTTTAATTTTAAAAACTAACTTGTGAAACCTATTCTCCTAATGATCTTAAGTGAAACTAAAGCTAACTCAATCAAATTGCACAAAAACCTTTGACTTATTGAAGTCAAAGTAGCTTATCCCAAACACCCCTTATACTACTAGACATATATCATTTAGCTTAGTATTTGAAATCTATTTATCTAAACCCATTAAACCGGAATTATTAAATAGTTTTATAACAAGCTTAATAAACATAATTCATACCTAATAAGCCAAATTCTAAGATCTACTCTTATACTATCTAATTTTGTTTGTTTTTGAAATTTTTACAGGCAAATAATGAAAAACTAAGCTCTAATCTAGACTAGCTAAAAACAGATAGTAAAACATGATTAATAAGCAACATGAATCACAAATAAGCTCAATTAAGCAACTAGATAAGCAGTCTAAACTACTAATAAGCAAATAGGCAGTTTTAAGCTACAAATTAAATGACAAAGGGAACTTAAAAGAAAACTTACAATTTGCTTCAGCTAAACAGAAGCATGGGCTCAAATGAGCTTATCAACAGCTCTGAGCTCTGGCTTATATCCTAAAGATAAGCCAGTAAATCCTTGGGAATCCTTCCTTATTGAACCCCCTTCCAAAGCTTTTAGGTCCAAAATAGTTAAGGTTTTAAACTGTTTTTAAGTCTTAAGTAGATTAAGGTCTGTTTTAGCTTAATTACTAGCTTATAGACTAGTAAGAGCTTGTATTAGCTTATTATATCCAATATAATTAACAAAGGTAGAAATAAAAATCTTATGACAAAGTATTAAGGGTAAAATTTTTCCATTTTAAAATAAAACTTGAATTTCATTTACATGAATAAAAAGAAAATTAACATGCTGAAGTTTTAAAAGAGAAATTACAATAAGCTAAATTTAAGTTCTTATTCTACAAAGCTAACCCTAAATACTATTACTATCTAAAAAAACTCTTTTCTGTGTGATTGATGGTTAGGCTATTTATAGCCTTTGAGAACATCTAGTGCCCTGCCTTCCTTGCTCATGCCTCTTCTAATCTTGCTCGTGGTACCATTTTTTTCAATCATTGAATCAATGAATCTCAATCCTTGGATTAAGTGTGGACACTCAAGATTGGCCAAGCTGACATTCTTGATGAGACACTTGTGCTACTTCTCCTGAGTGATCCAAAGAAGTAAAACCCCCATTTCCTTTGTGCTTTCCCCAACGCCACTAGCGTGTGATCCTTGCTTTGAGCTACTAAGAGCTTTTGATATGACTAATCTAACCTTGCCATCTTGTAAACGAGCTCTTGAATTGACATCCGTACCCTTCAATTTGGAAACGCCCTTTGATTTGACAGCGGGGTAAATGAGGTAGGGGGATGATGAACAGTAACACCCCTTTGGCGCTCTTTTATAACTGAAACGTGTAAACTCAATTTAAACTTTGGGCTTTTTGGTAATTTTAAATCCTTGTGTTAGTTTCTAAAGAGGTAAAGGTAAAAAGGACTTTCGGAAATGCAACATAATCCCTTGGAGTTTTTTATAAAATAGAAATGGGTTTAGGTTTTGGTTTTGATCCGGGTGTTGCCCATTTAGGTTTTAGTGGACCATTTATGTGATTTTTGAAAAGTTGAGAGGGCCTTAAATGGTAATTGTGGGTATTTTGTCTTTTATGGTTAACTTCTGATGACCAAAGTTTGACCAAATATGACTGAAGGGTTGACATTTTCTTCTGGCTTTGGCTTTGCATCTTTGGCTTCTATTGAGCTCTTTCGTTTCTCGAGTCCGTGTTTGCCCGTTCTTGACAGTTTTCTTGTGACTTTTGATATATCCGTACCTGCACACACAAAACACAAAAACAAGCATATATTTGCCATTTTTAGTCTGTTTTGGGTTTAATTGGGTCATTTTAGGTATAAATGGATATGTGTATTTTACACTTATCAGTCGATTATGTGGTTTTATTCTTAGACTTTATTTTGTTTAGTTTAATATAGCTTGTAATAAGGTTTATTATGCTTTAAGAAAGAAATAGCATAATATCCAAAGTCTAGGGACTAGTGTTGTAAAATTAGAAAAATAAGGAAGGGAAGCCTCCCTCCCTTGCATATAAATAGCTCTTTAATCTTCATTAGAGGGTGATGTTCTTGTAAACAACTTTCATTTCCCATCCTTAATAGAGATTTTGAATTTTCCCTTCCTTTGCCTCATTCTCTCTAAGCTTGCATTGTTGATAATGGATGATTCAAGATTCATGTGACCTAACAAGTGGTATCAATCGCCAATAGAGAAGTAGAGGTGTTCAATTTGGTGCGTGTTTTGTGACTGACCGAGATCAAGAATTGGTGGTTTCCGAATTCGTAAGAACTATTGAGTTTGAGATTGAATTGGGCTGGGATGTCGAGATATTGGGACGTTTATTGTGCTCTGGACCTGTTCATTTCATTCTCGAATGCGTGGATTTGATTTTCGATAGAAACTTCGCATTCTTGGTAGAGTGATTTTGCGTATAGGAACATTTTTTCTTGTAAATTTAGCAATTTCAGTATGGAAAATCAGTGTAATAGATATATTCGATCTTTTGGTCTATCAAAAGTCGTTTAATTAGGAATTCAGTATAAAACTCGGTAGTGTCAAATTGTTAAGATTCACTACATTCGTTACAGTCGAATTTTTGATATAGGGGAATTTTACTAAGTCAAAAATCGGTAATAAGCTTTACAAGTCAGTTTTACCCCTTTCCATTTCAACGGTTAAATCACGAGTTTTGAAGTGTTAAAAATTGATTGCTCGAGATTTACTAAAACTCAGGTAAACAAATTGGTTCTATCGAAATTTTGAGTTTTAGTACATTTGGAATATGTATCATCTATACAATAAAATTCAGTTTATCAAATTTGTGGTTATTATAATTTCATATTTGTTAATTTTATCAATTTAGACCTACCGATCATAGTAATAGTGTATACCAGAGTTGCGTAGTTTTTAGATTACCTGAGTTTAGTAATTGAAGAATTCCCAAAAGAGTATGGACAGTTTACTGTTCGAGAAGTGTATTCGTTTTTAGATTACGCGTTGTCCGTGAATAGTGTTACCGAATTTGATTACTGTTACCGAGTTTGGATATTATCTCACAAATCTCACTCATATTCGTCTAAAAAGATCTAATCTTTGAATCTTAAGACATGTCGACATCCAAAACATACCAACAATCCCTTGCTGAAGCCGGTTATGAGACTAGGCTACCCATGCTTGAAAGGGGTAGTTACATACCATGGGCGAGTAGATTTAAACGATTAGGGAAAACCGGAAGTGGCTTATCAAAGCACTTACCAAGGTTGCAAGATGTAGACGATTTTGAAGGAGATGACTTATTGTACTATGATGCAGAAATGGAACTTTCAAACCCCCGAATATGAATCTTCTTTCTATTCCCTAATGAGATATACAATTCCTGGGATTCTGGGTAAGACGGCCAAAGGAAATAAAGGGATCCGAGTTAAACTTTTGATGAGGGGGAAACTATAAAAAACCAAGAAAACAAGGAGTAACGTGGTTTACAAACGAGTTATGATCAATTTGTGCAGAACTAGGAGAGTCACTAGTTTTCAATCTACAATCGTTTTTCTCAGTGTAATGAATGATTTGGAAAACGAAACAACATGAAGTTTCCACTGTTTTCCAATTAACACAAATTTTCTGAATAGATTGCCACCAGTAATGGTTGAAATATGTGACTCAAGTTTGTTGGCAAGAAAATTGACTGTTGGATTCGTTTGCTGATCTTTTTGATTATCTTTCCGCAATTTGAGAAATTAGTTAAAACATTTCATGGGCAAAGAAGTTGGAAAAGTCTTCATGATCCTTTGGCTCTAGTAGTCACAAAACGGGTTCATCTTCCCAAAAACACCTCTTCTTATTAAGTGACACATTCCTCACATCTGTAGTTTGATTATGATGAAGAGTTTAGCAGGATGAGAACAAAACCAATGGTTAGCCAATATTTGGGATCACCTTAGAATATCTTAGAATGGATGTGTATAGGAGTGTATAGGTTGAATAAAATTTTGTATGGGTTTGATATAAAGGGGTGTGTGAGCCGTGAGCTATATGGAGCACCAAGGAAGAGTTTTTGTTGAATTTTGGCTAAGTGTTTATGTATATGTGTTATCTCTTTCTAGTAATGCATGTATATATGGAAGTCTTGGTCAAGGAGACATAAAAGAGGGTCTTAGGGATGGGTCTATGGTCCTTGGTCTTGGTCTTTGGTCAAAGAGACAAGGTATGGGTGTGCTTAATGAATATGTGATGTACATTGACCAAATGGTAAGATTTTCTTTATATCTTTGTATCATTTGCCATAAATTCGGCCAAAGAGTGATATAAGTGAGATATTTTTGTAACTTTTATGTATTGGGTATAAAAGTGGGTATTTGTTGAAGCGTAGAAAAGTTTTGGTGGTTCCGGGAGTGCCTAAACGCAATTTATCGCGAAACGTATACACTTTACGTATCCGATAAAAATAAAATGAACAAAGTTAA
Organism: Tanacetum coccineum; assembly: GCA_026074375.1. Lineage (NCBI taxonomy): Eukaryota > Viridiplantae > Streptophyta > Magnoliopsida > Asterales > Asteraceae > Tanacetum > Tanacetum coccineum. The sequence goes on along the minus strand of BQNB010031384.1, from coordinate 33,121 downwards.
TAATTATATAACCCTTGCTTGATGTAAACATTTAATTGTTTGATGCCCGTTTACATTGAACGCTAATTTTTGGCGTACGCGATTTAAACTTAATTCACGAATTTACAAGCAAATGAGTACAATGCTAAAAATGAATAGTGTATTTATCGACGTCGTCAATGACTTGAAAACACAGGGTGTTATAGTGTGCATTAGAAACACTTGCTAGGAATGCATATGATGAAGCTGCAAAACAACAAAGATTTGCTCAAAAGGTCCAACAACAAAATATGAATTTGACCAGTCAGATTGAGATGTATAAGGAAAGGAATCGGGTTTTGAAAAACACAACCAAGGATAACAATTATCTAAAAGAATTTCTTGAAGCTGATGAAAGTGCAAAACGTGTTCAAAAACAAGTTGAGTCTCAATTGTATCGTGATCGAGATATTATTCGAGATCTCAAAAAATAACGAGATCAGTTGAGTCAAGAGGTCAAACATTTCAAACAGAAAAGTGAGGAATTACAACAATCACATTTAATTTTTAAAAGAAAAATGAGCGAAAACGAGGATAAGTATCATGATACTATTCTTGATCTTGAGGAAAAATTGAAAAAGAATGTTGATTTGTTTTTGAAAATAGGTAATTCTTTACAAGCAATGTTTATGCTCAGTCCAAAACCATTGTTTGTTTATGATCAACAATTAAAACATGGTTTGGGGTATCCGAATCCTTATACACTCAGACAAGCAATTTCAGAATGTCCAAAGTTATATGTTGCATCAAGGACGGGTAATATAGAAATTCCTTTGAATGTTAGAGATTCTGAGGAAACTCTAGAGGAGGCTTTCAAAAGTCAACAGAAAATGAATGAAAAAATGAATAATCCAATTGCTGTTGCGAACAAACAAAATTGTTGGACAATTGATTACAAACAATTAAATGCGCTATATAATGATTTTGTTCCTCAAAAAGAATCATTTGTTGAACAAACATGTCCTTCATCTCCTTATACTCCCTTTGTTAAGATTCTGGAAACCAAAACAATGCCAAGTGAGTTACCTTTGATCAATGGGTTATTAAATATACAAGTGGGGTTTGAAAAATTGTTTTTGTTGATAAAACAGAACAGTAAAAGGGCAAGTATGTTTTATACATCACAGGAAGAGATAGCTCTTAATGTTTTTTGTCGAGATCAGGTTAAACCACTTCTTAATGAATTACTGGATCACTTTGATGGCTTTCAGAATCTATTTCAAAGGGATATAAAAGAAATGAAAGATGCGTTTGAGCAAAATGATGTTTATCTTGATGAGATTGAAAGGCAAAATGATTTGTTGAAAGATCAACTTTTGGAAGCATCACTCAAACATGATATTGAGCTATGTGTGTTGTTAAATCATGAATGTGTTGATAAGTCCTTACATGATGAACTTGAACAAGTCAAAAAGAAATCTTTAGAGATTCAAGAGGGTTTGAAAGCAAGAATAAAAATTCTTGAGAAAGCTGTTCAAAGATGTGAAAAACAAAGTGTTGATTTTGAGTTAAAATTGCAACATGAAAAAGAAAAACAAAAATGGGATTCTTCGAAGAATAAAAACTCAAAACCTCTTGATTTCTCTTGGATTTCTAGAATACAAAAACTTAAGGATGAGAACGTGTCTTTGGATTTTAAAGTACAATCTTTGATAAAAGAACGAGATAATGCCAAAATGGAATACAAAAAGCTTTTCGATTCAATCAAAAAGACACGGTCTCAAACTCAAAAGGAAATGGATGAGTTAATTACTCATGTCTCTGAGAAAACTTATGCATATGGAGCTATTCGTGCTGAGAATCAAAATCTTTTAGTTACCATATCTGAGTTGAAAGCTAGAATGAAAAATGGTGAAAATGGTAAGTCTGTGAATACTAAGTTTGACAAAACACATGGTTCTCAAACGTTTCTTTGTGTCACACCTTTAAATAAAAATGCTTTTCAAAAGCAGACGGTTGTTTTAAAAACAAAAGAAAACCATGTTGAGTCAAAACCAGTCACTTCACAGACTTCACATACCAAACAAACAGGAACACATCAAAACACAAATGTCATTAGCCCTGGAATGTACAGAGTTGTCACACAACAAGAATCACAAACAAACAAGTCTAAGAATGTGTTATCTTCTACAGGAATGAATGCTACATCCAGTGTTAAGAGACCAAAGAGTAGAGATTCACATGTCAAGACCAGTGTCTTAGATGTCTCTAAGAATGAAGCAAAGAAAGAAGCAGTTTATGTTAGGAAAAACAAACAAACAGATAATACATTTGCTAATGTTGTGTCAAATAAGGATAATGTAATTGATGTTGCTGCTGCAAACGCTTCTAAAGCGAAAACCTTGTTATGTGTTTCTTGTATGAAAAGTGTGCTTATTCCTTGTCATGATAAATGTGTTGCTAAGCATAAATTGAATGTGCGTTCGAAGGCTCGTAGAACCTTCTCTGTTAATTCTAGGATACCAAAATCTTCTGAAACTACTTTTGTAGCTCCTAAGACTAGGTTTTCTGAGAAAGCAACACAATCTAAGACTTTAGATACTACTTCTGTAGCTTCCAAATCTAAGATTGATGAAGCAAGTGCATCAAAAGCTAGAGATAAGGTTTCTAGTGAGATTAAGAGGAAGAAAAGAAACATGTATGATAAACCATTAAGCCCATTCATGCTAAACAAGATTCGGACAAGTAGTTTATGGCAAAAATGGTTTGAATCACAATCAAATGTTGTGTGGGCTCCTGTTAACACAAAGCCACATGTTCATACTAATCCTTCGAATACGAAACCACTGGTTTCAGTTAAGAGATGGATAGTTAAATTGCCCAGTTGTCCATGTGTTGCCTCTTCTTGTGTTGCAGGTAGTCCAGATCGTTCTATGGATTGTTGACAGTGGTTGTTCAAAGCATATGACGGGTGATCGTTCACTATTGAGAAACTTCGTTGAAAAGTTCATGGGAACCGTTCGCTTTGGAAATGACAACTTTGCAGCTATTACAGGATATGGTGATTATACACATGGCAATATCACTATTTGTCATGTATATTATGTTGAAGGTCTTGGACACAATCTCTTTAGTGTTGGACAGTTTTGTGATGGAGATTTGGAAGTGGACCGCTAAAATCTGCGTTTCATGTCTTGGTATACTAAAGCAATTTGATGGAAAAACGACATTCCGGTACTACTTTTTTGTTTTGCTCAGACAGAAAACAAGCAGAAATGACGAAAATTACCCTCGCAAAATTTTGAAAACCGCACACAACGCGTACCGACACAAAATAATTAAATTTATATTTAATTATTATTTTTATTAAATAAAATATTTTCATAATTAGTTAACATTTTATTTCAAAAACGTTTATTAAAAACGCGAATACTCAAGCTAAAGTTTATGTTACGGCTAAAACTTAACCGTATTACTCATAATTAACAAAACAATTTAAATATAAACTTTATAAAATATTTTGGAAATGTTATGAAGTGAATACTCATTTTTATCGGAAAAATGATTTGAAACGCAATGACGCAAGTTTCGTGTCTAGAATCGACCGTTAAACTAGGTTCTAACGAGTCCGAACGATATTTATCAAAAAATTCGTTAAAAATTTACACACGGACCCCTCAACTATTAGACTCTTGCTACAAATTTTAAGACTTGTGGGTATATAAAGCCCCAACTCACCATCTTCTCATTCATTATCACCCTCAACACACACACACACTCTTATACAAAACCCTCTCCCCTCCATTTAAAAAAGCTGTCGCCGCCGGACAGTTTTTCCGGCCATACAGGCCACCATCAGCCGGCCACCGAAAGTGGATTCAGGTCATCTTATACGGCCAACTTTTACGGGCCACCACCCAACTGCCGCACACTTTCCGGCGAGTATTCCGCCCGCCACTTTTCCGGCGAGTTTTCCGGCCGAGTTCCGAAACTCTCCCCGCCACCTGATCTATCCGATCTACCAGTCCATGGCCGCCACGCGCCTCATCTTCAACTACCACCACCCCCTCGTCACCACCTCCACGCCACCACCACCCTCATCTCGTCACCCTCGCTGCCATCACCACGCACCACCACCTCTAGCCGCCACCCATAAGGGTGCGTGTGGTTTCTCAGCCACACCAAAAGGGTGCGTGTGGTTTTATATAAACGACCCAAGGGTGCGTTTGCTTATTTTATTAAGCACCAAGGGTGCGTTGGGTCTTCATAACAACAAGGGTGCGTTGGGTTTGAAGAAAACACCACCAAGGGTGCTTTGGGTTGGCTGTGTAAACGCACGAGGGTGCGTTTGGTTTTCATTACCGCACCAAGGGTGCGTTTGGTTTTCATATTAGCACAAGGGGTGTGTTTGGTTTACTAGAATCACCACAAGGGTACGTTTGGACCTGGTTCAGCCCACTAGGGTGCGTTTGGTGCTGTCTCAGCCCGCAAGGGGTGCGTTTGGGTGTGCAGTTTCATCATAAGGGTGTGTTTGGTTGTGCGGTTTCGCACTAAGGGTGTGTTTGGTTTAACAGAATTGCACTAAGGGTGCGTTTGGTTTAGCCGAAACGCAGCAAAGGCGTGTTTGGGTGTGGGTTAGCTGCAGTAGGGGGGGGGGGGGGGGGAAGGGGGGGGGGGGGGGGGGAGTTTGGGTTTAATCTTAAGAAAGGGTGTGTTATGGTTTGGCTGCAGGCCGTTAAGGTTTTCGTGGTTTGAATAGTACAAATCGACTATAATATAAACATAAGGTTTTTATAAAATGTTAAACCGGATCTAATGGTGGAAATGGTTAAGTAAATACTTTATTTATTATTTTCGTTTTTATGTTTACAATAACCTTGGTGTGTTTGGGTTGCAACATGGACTGATTTAAGTAAAGGAAAATGATTGACTTTTGTTAATATGGAAAGCGTTAAATAAACTAATAGGGCATGCCGTGAATTTTTATAAATTGCTACGCTTAATAAGTTTTTACAAATCTACTTCATTTATTATCTTGAAATGTCTTAAGAAATATTAAATCGTGAAGGCCCGATAATCAAACGTGAGCTATAATTTTAGAGATTTCATCAATCTAGTCCACAACTTTAAAACGTGCGTTTATTTTCATAAAGGAGCTTTCTAATAAATCATTTGGGGATATCCGGGCGCGTGTCAAATTATTTAGTTTAATTTATTTTTTTTCATAATTTTATATTAATATTGGAAAGTATCTATATATTTTAGGACATCTATATTTATTAATTGCACACCTTTTAGATATAAACATGTGTCGTGTATTATTACGCTTCGTGTTTTCTTTTGGTTGTGTATCTTGGGGGGGGTTTTTTTTTTATATTTTTTTAAAAAAAAAAAAAATTCACGGTATGAATTATATACTTGGTCATTTTTCATTATGTAATATATACGGAATATATTATACACCTTGCGTTTACTTCTTGATTTATTTTATTTAACCAACCACCAAACTATTACAACTTGAGATCTAAATCTTTTATCAACGTATCACATCCATCATTCTAAGTTAGTGGGTATTAACCGATAAGATTAACTGCAACTTCTTGGTCGAGCCGTTTCGGTTTCCGTTTGTGTTGTGCTTAATATTTGCACTTCTGCCAATCGTTCTTCATCGTCGAGGTGAGTTTATAGCCCCTCTTTCACTTGTTTTATAATTACTTTACAAATCTCGAGGGAGAATACGTGCTCATTACAATTTGTTTACACATTCATTTACAATCTCTTTTACATACTTGATTGCATACTTGATTTCATAACTTGGTTACATACACGTTTACAAAATTGTTTTACATACCAATTACAAACTCGAGTTTACTTTGATTGATCTCACACTCTTTCTACTTATGGATTTAGTATTAAAGCTGTTTATGAAATACAATGGTTATTATCTTCATTGGACACAAGTGTTTTTGGTTATCATCTCCTGTTTACGTGTTGCCTAAGTAGCGATTAGACCACTCTCTTGCCCGAACTATCATGAACCGTCAATTGCTTGACCGCCTCCGTTAAAAAACTTGGGTTTAAAGTTTTTTAAAGGGGCGTTTGGAAAAATTTTTGTTTTAAATAGATCTATTAGGAATATTATTCTATCTTGGTGAGTAGCAGCTCAATACCCACGGGGCTCCACGATAATACAGATATCTATCTGTCAAATCTTATTTGGTGTATTGGGTAGACACTGGCAGGCCAGAATAACCACTTGGCATATTATATGCTACATAAATTAGCTTCGGTGTCATGAGCTTTTTATACGCAACAGTAGATACATTTTTATGTGATACTGTATATGTTATAGTAGTCACATACATTTTGGAAATCTTGTGGTCCACACTACTTTGTTGAACATTACTGATTACTAAACATTTTTCATTATACTGTGGTGGAATCAGTAGAACAAAATACTTTTTTGTTATTACATTCACTTACATTTTTGACGACTATTATAAGATTGAAATGGTCATGCATACTTTATAAATCTTTTGATTTCAACATTTACATATACAAAAATATATGAACTCACCAACTTTATGTTGAACTTTTAACGCCAGTTTTCTAAGTGTATTAGATGCTTGGCTAACCTTGTTGTGCTTGGAGTTAAAATGACATGATTTCATTCGGATTTTTAATTACGTCAAATGATGAAATCTAGTTGTATTGCCTTTTAAACCCATAAGCCTAATTATTTAACAACATATTTACCCATAATCTATAAAATTATTTAACCCCCCTCCCCCCTTATAGCAAAAAAAAAAAAATTTTCTAACATGAGACCCAAACATATGCTCATATCTGAAAAAACAAACTAGTAAACATGTGACCAAAAAATAAACTCACAACTATATGAAAAAATAAATATTAATGGCCCGAACAACGCGTGAAAAATTAAACACCCCGCAGCAACGTGCGGTTAATTCTGACTTGTTTTTTTTTTTTTGTTTATATTAATGGGTAACTACACAACTTATTTTAATTTTTTTAAAGTTAATTATTTAAAAATGTATTATACTTACACTTTTTGTTATTGTGTGTATCAAACTTTTTTTTTCTTATTATGTGTATTGAACTTTTAAATTTCTATATTTGTGTGTATTTTTGCCACTAATTTATCATGTAAAATGACCATTTTACCCTTCGAAATTAAAAAAATAAAGGTAAGATGGTCACAACTACACACAAATGGTCAGATTTTTAATGACCAAAACCACAATAAGAAAAGAAAAAGTTCTGCATTCACAATAACAAAAGTGAACATGTTTGATAATGTTCGGAGTAATTAACCCGGTTTTTTATTACGAAATTCTTTCAATTTACTAAGTTTGTTATGTTATTTTATTATGAGATTTATCTTTTGTGGTGATAGTGATATAAAATTGATTACATATAAAAAACTTAAATTACCATCTAAAAACATTCACAAAAGTGTATATACGAGGTATCCAATGGCGAAAAACTCCATGGTTTCCCTATCTTCACCAAAATATTCTATATCTTTAGTTTTGGGTATTTCCGTGTCTTAATTCATACAAATTAATCATGTGTTGAGTGTAGTTTTAAAAAAATGGCTACAAATAAATTATTGCTCGGGTTAAGGCTATGTTTCTTTTATTCTCCTGTTTGAAAAAAGAATCCTTTTGTATTAATATGAGGTGTTTGCATTAAGAAGCATACGATAATATTATGTTTCTTTTTACATACTGAATGACCACCTCATTATTGTGATGACGATTTTACCCTTAGAATATTTAGAATAATAAAACCCATCTTCTTCAACCTCTATTACCATCACAATTTTTCATGAAACTTTCGTATTTCTACAACTTATATATCTACATCAAAACTATCTCATTATCAATTTTGATGAACATACACCATTACAGATTACCCTAATTAGACTTTAGAACACAAACAAAGTAAGTGGCGGGAGGGAGCAACATAAAGCAGATTGGAGGGGATGAAAACAACAAAGCTAGAGTTAGAATCTGAGCACATAACAGGAAAATGATAAAAAAAAATAAGCATCAGGTTCTCTAAGTAGTTACCAACTACTTTTTTATGTCAAAATTCAAAAATCTTTACATGGATACATGGAAATGCAACTTATGATTATCATTGAATGCTTTAATAGTTCAAGAGGTTTCAGGTTTATGGTCGACCTCCGTAACTTGTGAGTTACTAAAAACAAAGGAAAACTTGTGTAACCCAATTAATCGTACAACTTAATGTTAAAAAGATAAAATACTAAAACATAAGAAAGCTACCTCTCCCTCAAGCTCGTAGCAGCTCAAGAACGCAATTGCAGGGTCTTCGGTTCTAATAAAAGGCACCTCTATCACGGCCCATATACCTGAACAATAACATTAACTGTTATCCTTAGTTCGTATAATTCTAAAATATTTTAACATAGGAAATGCAAAACCTACCGTTAACAGTTGTATTTGACACTTCATTGTTGACATTGATCAACATATGGTCCCTATTCTAATTATCTTAACTAATTTGTTTGACGTAAATGTTTTAGAAAGAAACTATAGGGAACAATTAGCTATAGATAAACTGGTACCTTGCCTTCGTGTAATTTCACCCTTGTCCTTTGTCGCAAAATTTGTTGCTATGTAATTTCATTACTTGTAGACGTATAATTATTACAACATCTTTTTACCTCTCTCTCTTTCCGCTATCGATTTTCCGTCAAACCTACACAACAAAAAGAATCATAATAAAAAAGTAACAGTAGATTAATTTGGTAATCATATTCAATACGATCACATAAAATCAATTGAAACTAAAAAAAATTAAAAGTATAAATTTGGGGAAAATAATACTAACCTTCTTCAAATGAACTTAAATTATATGTAAAAACAATCTTGTATTAAACTTCCATCTATTCCTTCTTTGGGAGGTGTTCGGATAACATCGTCGCCCTCTCTTTTCTCTGTTATGTCTATGGCTTTCTTTAGAATGATCTTCGGTAGAATGAACTGATACTAAAAAAAGAAAAAAAAAGTGTCCCGGACCAAACTGGGAGCCCAAAAAATGGCGGGAGGCCATCGTTCATCTTTAGCTTTTTGCATCAAATCTGCAATGGCTAGATCCAGTCTATTATGCATTCTTATTCCCTATAACTAAATTATGTTTTTAATGTAATACAGCAGGTTAAAGGGGTGGTTTACTAAATTTCATAATGTATTACAGTGTGTTAAAGGGGTGTTGGTTTACTCGTTATTCAAGCGTGAGACTGGCTAGTCCACGTATAGGGTTTATTCTGGGTGATTTTCGGTTCATATTGGCATTACTTCGGTTGAACCGGATCTTCTTAAAAACCCTAAGTCACATTCTCTGATTTTTTGGTACAACGCTAGTATTTGGTTTTGGTACATTATTCAGGGGGTTCTGGTATACAAAGGTTGTATTGGGATACTCGTGAAGTTGGACTAGCGCTTACCGGGCGCATTCGTTGGACGTGTTTGTGTGAGCACTCGTAGAGGTGACATCTTAGTCACTTTGTTTCATTTGCATTTGATTCTACAAGAGGTATGTTCCCTTTATGTTTTGTTTAATTATTGTGTGTTAATCATATTCATCATACTTGATCCATATCCACTGCGTACTCGTGGTTGTTAATTGTTAACTAGTTCTTAAATCCCAACAGTGGCATCACGAGTCAACTCGTTTGGTGTTTTATGGGTTACACACATAATTAAACACGCCAAGGCTGCATGAAATCAAGTTTTATTTATTGTTTTATTGGAAAATTATGGCAATTATATGCATTACTCCCCCCCAAAACCACACCGTGCCATAAATAATGAATAAACACCTAAAAATCAACCTAATGATTTACTGATAAAAGGAAGAATACATTAATAATTAATTGTTAATTAAGCTGCCATGTTACTTATTCTTGTTTTATCTCGGCCTGAAATCACACAATTCATGCATATATGATGAATTTTTTTTTTTTAGGTGGGCGATCTAGGTACTTTAGCAGAAAACCTAGTGAGAGTCTTATGGTTCTCCAATTGGGGAAGACTCTTTTGAGAACTCGAGGCATTATATGATTTACTGCTTTCAATATAAGAGTCTGTCTTCACTTCTACTCCAATTTTCTGTCTGTTTTAATTGCTTATATGTGATATGCCATGTGATGCTCAATATTTGCAAATAGGACTTTATGATATATCTAAAAACAGGACTATATATTCTAGAGGAAATTTGATTAAGCTTGTCTATTATTATAAATGTAGCATATCTCATTGTGACTCTGTATGTGTTATTCTGTGATACAGGGGGTTTTGGACAAATTTATACGGACATTAAACTATAAATATGAGTTCTTGTTTAATTTAGTTTTTATCATGTCAACCATGGGTTAATTTTGATCTTTAATCTTCTCCCGCCCCACTACATGCTTCGGCATATGAGGAAATTATTGGAATTACTAGTGTCTTCGGACCATGGTAGGAGTACAATATAGGGTTTGATCAAATTTGTAATCCCACCATATTGGCAACTATAAAACTAATGTTAACAAAGGGTTTCTTAAATATTAAAAAACAGAATCATTTGTCAATTGGAAGTACGACTACCCATTATGAGGACAAAGTTAAGTGAAGTTTAAGGTGGGTAGAAGTACATTCACAATAAAGAGACAGGTTTTTAATACGCTTCGCGCTGACCTGTTTCTCAGCTTCTTTGTGCGTCCAAAATGGAGCTACCGAGAACATTTGACAAAATGATGTCTATACCAAAAAGGTTAACAAAATGTTTTCTTAACTTAGTGCTACAAGTTGTTTTGCATGCTTCTTGTACACAATTTTGTCACATTTATGTGTATACCCTTATATGAAATTTTAAGTCTATGTCAGCCAAATGAAGAACACGTGCATTTGGATTGACTTCTCTGGTCAGACCTCAGGGCCTTTCCAACCCATGGCGAATTTTTTCCATTGGTCAGACCTTTGTCAATTTTCTCACGTTCTCTTTTGGTGGACTTAAATCGAGTTACCTGGTCAGACCTCGAACCCGAGGCATAAGATGAGACGAAATATGCACTTGACATTACTATATGAGTTACTAATGTCATAAGTCTCATAAATCTAAGAGTTGCATTAACAATGCAATTAACGCTCGTCGCTTACCTCTTGCCCTACTTGTTTTTCAGTTGGTCAGGAATTCTGTAATAAGTGGAGGTCAAGTTGGTCTTTTGTCTTTTTAGTTAATTAATTGGGTAGTTAATTCTTTTAAGAATTTAATTATCGAAAATACTAAATTAAACTTTCTATGTTTTGATTAATTGTGTTATTGCAACATAATTCGTAAACAAAAGTTTGTTTTTCTTATAAAGACAAACATAGTCTCTTTTCCTGGTAAGAAGAGTGAGACTTACTCCTATCTCTTCTCATTGGTTGACAAGAATAAGATAGGGTTATAATTGAATTTTCTCAATTATATTTAAACTCACTTTCAATCTTTCATTACCCTTTTCCGGTTCTGAAATCTTTGAAAGATATATTACTTTGTGTAACTAGAGTACATTTTGTCTATAGCTACCAAAATAATGACGTCTTGCACTTGTCACGATGTATGAGTTTAAGCCGCAACGAGTAAAGAAAATTACTAGCAGGTCTTCTAGGTATTTTCTTGGACTCATTTCTTTTACATTTTTTTTTTTTTTTTTTTCCCCTTTATTAAGTGCTAAAAACACCCTTATAGTTAGACAAACAGATTAAGGAGGAAATGCATACTAAATATTTAAGTTAATGAATACATGATGGCTAGTCCCTCATCTACACAAGTAGAACTTCATATACTCTGTGCAATACCTAAGTACATTGCTACTTGTAGGCATTAATAAATCGCTATTTGCTTTCTACTGGTGATGTAACACTTACAATGTTGACAAATCCAGTGGGAGCTCTGCGTTTTACTACTGAAATGACATTCATGTGAGGTTGTCAAATTTCAGTGGGAGCTTACAGATTTATTTACTTGTTTAGGTTACCCTATTATTTTTAGCATTGCTTTTGATATAAATTCATTTACTTCACGAACTTGTTCAAACCATTGTCTAAAGGAAGATTGCATTTTATTTCATAGGATAACTAGTTGTTTTCCTGAAACGTTATATATAGAATAATAATCCATGATTCCTTATTATGGTTTGAATTATACTTGTGAATATATATGACCTCATCATATTTGTAAAAAACAATCGTACGCTTTCGTTGGTTTGTATAATTTAGGTATTCGTTGTCCCTTACCACAAGTGGAGAATTCCTAAGTGTGTGCAAGGAACACTATACAAACAATTGGGATTTAATTGGTTTCTATTGACGCAGGTAAGAAAGTAATAAATCTTCTAGGGACTTTAAACACACAAGATGTTTGTTGCCCTATTACATTTAAAAGTCAAGATATAATATAAAGATACTTCAACTTATTGACTATATTATTTAGTCAAAATAATTATGGTTAATTATATAATCATGATTATGAAGTATGAAATTAACTTGAAATTACTGTTTGAACTCAAGAGTTTGCGTTCTTGATTACTTTAGTTAGTATAATTATGTTTACTTGTTAAGACATAATTATAGAGTCCTTGAATTATTCAATGACTTATAACATAAAGTATGTAGTAAAATTATCATGTCTTCTTGGGTAACACAGTCCAAATGATGTTCTTGTTATTATTGGAGGACTTGTAAAAGTATACTTGACATGTTCTGTTTTCTTGAAACACGTGAACATAGAGTTAACATGAGGTCCTTGAATTATTGAAAGACTAGTAACGTATACCTGATATGTTTTGTTTTCTTGAAACACATGAACATAGAGTTATTGTACTATTCAACGATATATACGTTATAGCATGCACCTGGTTTTAAAATACTTTGTATTCAATTTGGCTCGACCCAATTGACAAGTATTTGATCCAAAGAGAATTAAGTTATCATGGAATTCTGATGGAGTCTCACAATTCCAATACTCATAGAATACCACACTATCATGGTATGTCAAATGTGTTAAAACAAACTATATTCGTATTGTTTGATTTCTGATAACTATAATTGCCCTACTTCCAAAATCGATCAAGGTTAGAAATTTGCGTGTGTCATGGACACACTCAATATAGTTCCAACCTAGAAGGTATTCAAGACATTATCTATTTATGGATTGGGATGAATCCCATTATGTCTTGATTAAAGTTCTGAAATTTGTTAATACCTTGTGAAGCATATTATTAACAAGCTAGAGATGAGAACTTAAAATGTGTTTTGTATTTCCCAATTAAGAACAATTTGTTGTTGCTTAAAATACTTAGTATTTAGAGAAGTATCTCTTCTTACAAAAGTAAGCGGGAGTATCTATAAATCTTGGAAATATTCAGGAACAAAATACATAACCTTCTGAATTTATTTGCTGATGTCATACTAAGGTTAAAACATGAAAATGTCAAACCAAAATATATTGTAACTCTCATTCATAAATCCGCAAGGATGCCTCATCAATGGAGTGATATTTTAATATCAATGCTGAGGAATATAAGTTAGAGGGTCTTAATAAACCTGTTAACTAATAAGATGTATTATCACATCTTGGATCTGATAAATATCTTAGAAATATGAATGATAAGATGCAGTCTTTAAAAGACAATCAAATGTTTTGAGATTGATTGATCTTTCACCAAACAGTAAAATGTGAGGTGAGAATGAGTTTCTTTTGAAGAAAGGCTCATAAGGACAAAATTGTATACATATTAATGCCTGCCTGATGAAAAGAGTTTTAATCTTACTCAAGCAATTGACTATGATTAAATCTTTCTTTTCTACACGCATTAATTATATAAAGATAAATAATTGTCATATAGGTTTCTTGAATCTGACATACGGCGAATTGAGGATCATAACTTTTTCCTTAATGATTACCTTGCGAGGACGATGTGTAATCAAAAGGGGTTATGACTCTATATTTGTAATATGACAATTAAGTTTTACAACTCTTTTCTTTATGATTACCTTTTGCGAGGACGGTGTGTAATCAAAAGGTTACGAGTTTAAAATAATCTTTATAAAGTATACAAGATAATATAATCCAAGTGTGGATTGGATCATGCATCTAGGAGCTGAGATCTTAAGTTTAATCACAATATGATTTTTGATCAAATTAAGATAACTCCTGAGTAAACCTGACATCAAGTGGGAGCGCTACGTTTTATTTTCAAAGATCCATATGTTGTGTAACATATTGAAAGCATCATTCCATCAAAGCTAGAGGTTAATGCTTGAGATTGGAATGAAACTTCACTTGGGAATTTAGGAAATAAAAACAAACAACCTTGGAATAAATGTTTTAAATGAAATAAACATATGCGGAAATTAAGTTCAACACAATGCAATACATCATTGAAGCAAGTCTTAAATGATATATTTCACTTGAGATAATTTAATACATGGATGGAAACCTTGTGTTTTTTTAACTAAGGATTCATCATGTATATCTTATATTGTGTGTGAGACTGGTTGTTACTTTTGCACAAGAGCAAGATGAGCTAACAACAACAGTATCTAATTGAGAGTGTTTAGATGACTGACAACAACAATATCTAATTGAGAGTGATATAGATGATTGTTAAAAATAAAATGTTTACGAATTATATAAGGCATAGTGTTGTTTGTGTACACGTGATGCTAGAGAATAATCAATTCTAGTTATAGTAGGATTTCATCATTTATCTGCTAACTAGATATGCTCATCTTAGAGAATAGTTGCAATACACATTAAAGAATGAGAATACTTTACATTTTAAGAAACTATAAAGATGACTGTCGGAGATAAGTATGTGGGTGACTACAAATACTTAAAAGGTACTGTCACATTTTTCCTACTATGGATTCTTGCAAATAGTATGCCAAATATCATACGAACTCATAATAGCGTTCAAATTCTCTCTGGTCCCTACAAATTTGCTGAATTTGAAACAGTATTCAGGAAGTTTTCTCAGGATAAAATATTTAGCTATCTTGTAAAGAAAGGTAGTTGAGAATGTTGGAAACATTGGACTTCAACTTGCTAATTAGTTTCATGCATATCTGTTTTAGTATTTGGATAATTTAGGATTGTAAGACAATTTTTACTTTCGATGAATAAAGATATGTGGTAAATTTGTTATTCTAACTTATTATAATTGTTTTTACTTTATTGCATGTTTAATCCATGAATGATTTATCATTCTAAATATCTCCATTGTCGGTTAACAATATGAGAGTATTGTTACATAAGGCAAATATGAGTGTTGGTTATATTCTTTGAATATATGGATGGTTCCCGCCAAACTCATATGTTATGTAACAATCCGTATTTTCAGGTCATTTACGCCAATAAACTTTCAAATATTTATTTTGAACTTTTACGATATTACTCTTAATTTCAAATGTTTGCTTAAATATCCGTAAACTAAAAATCAACAATCAACGTAAATCGACCTCAAACAAATAAAAGCTTACGTCAAACAAGTGTTATAATATTTTTATGAAAATAATTTATAACTTTTCTTATTTTATTTTTATACGTTACGTAAAACGCCTATAATTTCTCGAATAAAATTCACATTTTTGCAGCATGTAATCGTCTCAAAGTTATAATTAGCGTGAGCGTTGGCGTAGCGGCATAGCCAAGCTCTCACGCTTTATGACGTGTACGGCATTGCGTCTAGCTTTTTTAAGGCGTGACTCAAGGCGGCCAAAAAATATTTATAGAGTGGTCAATTTTAGTTAGTACTAGGATTTAATTTGAGTAACGGGGTTACTAAGCCCGTAATCCCATACACCCTAAGCACTAAATACTTGTAAAATAAGCTCAAATACTTGAAATTTCTTTAAGCTTCAACAATACTCAAGCTATAGCGCGCTATATTGGCGTCTTATTGGCATGCACGCCTCAGATGGACGCATCGGCATGTTGTCGTAACGTGGAGGCCCAGCCTCGCGCTATAGCGCGACATGCGCGCTTGGGCCGCTATTTAGAATCCCAGATGTAAACCCCATAAAACACATCTATACTTCAACCCATACCCACTACTACCCCTAATATCAAATTTTTATAAAGTTTTCATCTCTATTTATGTATGGCCGATTCCAAGTTTTACAAACAACACATTCACACTCCAAAATTTAATCAAACTAATCCACTAACAACATAATCAATATTATCTATTATCCAAAGGACAAAAATCACCAAATCTTGTCATTTGAGCATGCCATATTCGACTGATTTTAAGGGAAAGGAAAAGAGACCAACTTTACATCAAAATGGGGGGGGGTGTAAAATAAAGGGTTTTCAAATTTGAAAATTTTGTCCCCTGGCACATTTCACACGCCAACATCAACTTTCAAGACCAGTCTTTCATCTTTTGTTCCCCCTAAATAGACAATAGGATGTCAACCTTCCCAATACTTGACCTTATAATACACAAGACTTATATTAGTACTTGCCTCCTACTACAAAATACTATCTTTTGCTCTTTCTCTCTAGCATCCCGCAGCAAGAAACAATATAATAGAACAAGCATGCTTGTAAAGTCATTCTATCTTATCCTACCATGTCTCCTAGACCTTTTGTTTTCAGTTAAACACAATACTCCTTTCTTGTAAGTTCATCTAATTACAATACTCATTCACTAGAAAAACTTCAAGTAGACTCTCCTATACTCCTTCCAACTCACGGTTAGAATAAGGAAAAAAAAAGAAAGGAGACCAAGCATGTGTGTACTTCATCACATGTTCCCTAGCATTTGTTTAATCTAAACACAATACCACTTTTGACCATATAAACTAGCATAATGCCACACTTCATTTCACAAGCCACAATTTTCATCAAATTGTCTCCCATGTGTGTGTGAACTCACGACTGAAAACAAAGGGAAAGGAGCATGCTTCAAGCTCATCAAGCTCATATTTGCTTCTCCTTTGTTTTCTGGTTTCGAAACCATCACAAACACAAACACCATCTCTAAGTTTTAACAAAGATCATGACTCTTCATATCTCATAAAACCCTAAGCCTACCTAATCGTCCCTTGTTCTTCTTCTTTGTCGACGTACAAGAAGCAAGTTTCATCTTGTTTCGTTGGTGATTACAAGAATCCTAGACGTATATCAAGGAGACAAGCGGTGTGGTTTCGGTTAATATTGGTTTTTGAAGTTGGTTTGGATTCATTGGTATGTCTAACAGATTTAGGGTTGAACGTTTTGGTTCGTTCCCTGGTGGGTCGTCGTTTGTGTTCTCATGCTCATGTTCATGGCCATGCATAGTTTTGAGTTCATGTTGCTCATTCAAGTTAGAACTTCACGGTTGAGTTACGGTTCGGGTTCACTTCACAGTTTTGGTGTCACAACGAGGATAGCTAGAGACTAGTTAATTTCCGTGATCATGTTCGAGTTGGTGTTCATACCCGTATGGTTTCGATATGTTTTATATCATCTTGCTCATAGTAGCTATGAACGATCATTTGAGTCGAATACGACGAGAACAAGCTTCGGGGTATGCTCCTCACGTTGAGGAATAAATATGTATGATCATGCATGGTAATATTTTTTTGTCAACCTTTGGTTCTTGAATTTTTAAACAATCGTCTTTACGACATGTTCTGTACGACCTTTTTCGACGAGACGAGCTTTCCAAGAATAAGCGTTTTTTCCGGAGAGATGGTACGAACATCCGGCAAAGTAAGCTTTGTTTCATCGATCTAAACATCGTATAAGGTATTTAACATTATACTGTTTATATATATTGAGGGTTAAGAAATGGTTGAGTCGTGCATAGTCGGAGACGAAAACTAAATTCATGTTAAAGATGCTGATGCTTTGGTCACTATATTAAATGAATAATAGAACCAATAAGAGATAAACCCATGATATGGACTATGCGACACACTAGCATTCTTATGTACGTTAAAGAGCATACTATGTTGAATTGATTTGCAAGACAACCCCCTATAGTTTCGTTATTTTACATATTTGGCCCTTAAAAGTTTTCCAGCTGATGCTAAATGACCCCCAAAGTTTGTTAAGCATGTAAAACATTTGAATGAACATTTAGTTTATGTTTTATGGCCTAACTATGTCTAGCAACATAATTATACTAATACGGTTTCGAGCTTAAAATAAATCGTGTAGAGTAGTATGTACATTGCTAGTCTAAACCTGATGTTGGGAAGGTTGGCTTCAGTGTATTTTTTACTAAAGGCATATTAATTGATTATAGCATCATTGACTTATTTACTAGGCGGCCGAGCATTTGTGACACTTTATACGACTCAAGAAATAGCTAATGGACCTCAAGGTCGCAGTTAGGACTTTGCTCGTGTTTTGTTCGTTGGTTATTACGTTCTTCGTTTCGTGGATTATTCCATCATCTCTTGCATAAGGTGAGTTTCATAGCCCCACGTTTTACATGTTTTACACATATTTTTGGGGTGAGAACATATGCCTGGTACAAATTCCACTTCTTGTTTGATTTAAACTTCATTACGTGTTCATTACAAAACTCGTTCTGCAGACATGTTTAAAATGCATTTACTTTGAGTTTCCATACATCAATTATTTAATCTCGCCAAAGGAGATGCAATACTTGGGTTTATTTTGAATGTAAAACACATACTTACTTTTATGATTAGATTAGATTAGGTTGCTTGAACTGTAAATCAACTTGGTAGGTAGAGCGCGAAGGTTATGAATTAGATCTTCGAGATTGACAAATCACGTTAGGTGAACTAAGTATCACCGGTAACGAACGTTATAACATGTCGGAACACGATTGGTTGAGTCTTCAGGGCCAACAATTATATACACATGAACATTTTCCGAAATGCCCGGGTGTTCTTGGAGGGGACACCTATGATGGGTACATATTATTTTCAGAAATACCCAGGTGTTCTTGGAGGGGACACCTATGATGGGTACATGTTATTTTCAGAAATGCCCAGGTGTTCTTGGAGGGGACACCTATGATGGGTACATATTATTTCATTTATACCGGGTTTCTTGGAGGGGAACAACTAAGATGGTACACTCTTATTGTGCCTTGAATAAAGTGGCATACATACAAGTCTTCATCGCAGTTTCATGAACTTAGAGTAATGGTAATCATGGTTTTATACACATTTGAACATTTACATTGCCTTGGATAAAGTGGCAATACATACTTTGGACAATTGCGGTCCAATTTTCATACGTATATTTTTGTGACTATTTGGGGATTGAAGTGGTCATGCATATCTTACAACGCTTTAAATTATGACATTCATCTCTACATTTTGGGACAACATACAAGGCTGTATGTTTCCCAAAATGTATGTATGAATGTCATAATTTAAAGCGTTGTAAAATATGCATGACCATTTCAATCCCCAAATAGTCACAAAAATGTACGTATGAAAATTGGACCGCAATTGTCCAAAGTATGTATTGCCACTTTATCCAAGGCAATGTAAATGTTCAAACGTGTATAAAACCATGATTACCATTTACTCTAAGTTAATGAAATGCGTCGTAGACTTGTATGTAAGCCACTTTATTCAAGGGCACAGTAAGATGTTTACCCATCGTAGGTGTTCCCTCCAAGAACCACCGGGTATTAATGAAAATAATATGTACCCATCATAGGTGTCCCCTCTAAGAACACCTGGGCATTTTCTAAAAATAAATCACTGTACATATAGGTGTCCCCTCCAAGATTACACTGGGTTGAATTTCTGAAAAAATAATATGTACCCATCATAGGTGTCCCCTCCAAGAAAACCCGCGGCCATTTTGAATAATGTTAATGTGTTATAATTGTTGTCCTGAAGGACTAAAAATCGTGTTCCGACATGTTATAACGTTCGTTACCGGTGATAGCTAGTCACCCGAACGGGGATTGTCAATCTCGAATAGATCTATTTCATAACATTCGCGCTCACCCTCCAACTTGAATTTACAGAATTCATGTTGCACCCTAATCTAATCCGTAATCATAAAAGTGTTGTATGTGTTTACATTTTTCTAAAAAAAAAATATTAAACCAAGTATGCATCTCCTTTGCGATAGATATATAAATGAGTATGGATTCAAAGTAAATGCATCTTGTAAAAACATGTCTGCAAACGAGTTGTAATGAACACGTAATGAATTTAACATACAAACATGTAACGTGTAAATTTGTAACAAGCATGTTCTCACCCCAAAAATATATGTAAAACATGTAAAACGTGGGGCTATGAAACTCACCTTGAGCAAGATGAGTAGATGATGGAATAATCAACGAAACGAAGAAGTCAATAACCATAACGAACAAAAACACGAAGCAAAGTCATAACTGCGACCTTGAGGTCATTAGCTATTTATTGCAGTCGTATAAAGCTGTCAACCAAATTTCTCGGCCGTGCTAGTAAATAAGTCTAATAATTGATATACATACAGATTAATTTGCAATTTAGTAAAAAATACTACTAAGCCAACCGTCCCTACTCAGTTTAGACTAGCATTGTAGCTTACTACTGCTACCACATTTATTTTAAGCTCGAAACCATATTAGTATAATTATGTTGCTAGACATAGTTAGGCCATAAAACATACACTAAATGTTCATTTAAATGTTTTACATGCTTTACAAACTTTGGGGGTCATTTAGCGTCAGCTGGAAAACTTTTAAGGGCCAAATATGTAGTATAACGAAACTATAGGGGGCTGTCTTGCAAATTCATTTTCAACTTTAGTTTGCTACTTTAAACATCATATTGTATGCCAGTGTTCGGATTTGTCGATAGTCCATATCATGGGGTTTATCTCTTATTGGTTCTATTTCATTTAATATTAGTGACAAAGCATCATATCTTTAACATGAATTTAGTTTTCGACTCCGAACTATGAACGAACTCATCATTTACTTAAACCCTCTAATATATATAACAGATAATGTTAAATACCTTATACGATGTTTAGATCGATGAAACAAAGCTCACTTTGCCGGATGTTCGTACCATCTCTCCGGAAAAACGCTTATCGTTGGAAAGCTCGTCTCGTCGAAAAAGGTCGTACAGAACACGTCGTAAAGAAGATTGTTTAAAAATTCAAGAACCATAGGTTGACAAAAAAAATTTTACCATGCATGTCATACTTATTTTTCCTTCAACGTGTGGAGCATACCCGAGCTTGTTCTCGTCGGTTTCGACTCAATGATCGTTTATAGCTACTATGAGCAAGATGATATAAAACATATCGAAACCATACGGGTATGAACACCAACTCGAACATGATCACGGAAATTAACTAGTCTCTAGCTATCCTCGTTGTGACACCAAAACTGTGAAGTGAACCCGAACCGTAACTCAACCGTGAAGTTTACTTGAATGAGGCAAAACAATGAACTCAAAAAACTATTGCTTGGCCCATGACTGATGAGAGGAAACACAAACGACGAACCACCAGGGAAAACGAACCAATAACGTTTTCAACCTAAATTTGTTAGACATACCAATGATCCAAACAACTTTAAAAAACCAATACTAACCGAAACCACATCGCTTGTCTCCTTGATATACGTCTAGGATTCTTGTATTCACCAACGAAACAAGAATGAAGCTTGCTTGCTTGTACGTCGATCAAAGAAGAAGAACCAAAGGGACGAATTAAGGTAGGGTCTTAGGGTTTTATGAGATATGAAGGGTCATGATCTTTGTTAAAACTTGGAGATGGTGTTTGTGTTTGTGATGGTTTCGAAACCAGAAGACAAAGGAGAAGCAAATATAAGCTTGATGAGCTTGAAGCATGCTCCTTTCCCTTTGTTTTCAGTCGTGAGTTCACACACACATGGGAGACAATTTGATGAAAATTGTGGCTTGTGAAATGAAGTGTGGCATTATGCTAGTTTATATGGTCAAAAGTGGTATTGTGTTTAGATTAAACAAATGCTAGGGAACATGTGATGAAGTACACACATGCTTGGTCTCCCTTTTTTTTCCTTATTCTAACCGTGAGTTGGAAGGAGTATAGGAGAGTCTACTTGAAGTTTTTCTAGTGAATGAGTATTGTAATAGATGTATCTTTACAAAGGAACAAGGAGTATTGTGTTTAACCGAAAACAAAAGGTCTATGAGACATGGTAGGATAAGATATAATGACTTTACAAGCATGCTTGTTCTATTATATTGTTTCTTGCTGCGGGATGCTAGAGAGAAAGAGCAAAAGATAGTATTTTGTAGTAGGAGGAAAGTACTAATATAAGTCTTGTGTATTATAGGTAATGTATTGGAAGGTTGACATACATATTTCTTTTTCAGGGGGTACAAAAGATAAAAGACTAGTTTCGGAGTTGATGTTGGCGTGTGAATGTGACCAAGGGGACAAAAGTTGAATGACTAGTCCATTTGATGTAAAGTTGGTCTCTTTTCCTTTCCCTTAAAATCAGCCGAATATGGCATGCTCAAATGACAAGATTTGGTGATTTTTGTCCTTTGGATAATACATAATAATGATTATGTTGTTAGTGGATTAGTTTGATTAAATTTTGGAGTGTGAATGTGTTGTTTGTAAAATTTGGAATCGGCCATACATAAATAGAGATGAAAACTTTACAAAAATTTGATATTAGGGGTAGTAGTGGGTATGGGTTGAAGTATAGATGTGTTTATGGGTTTACATCTGGGTTCTAAATTGCAGGCGACTTAGGGCTATAGCGGCGCTATAGCGCTGAGGCTCGGCCTCACGTTACGAAACAGGCCAATGCTCCTCTTGACGGCGTGGCATGCAATAAGGGCCATATAGCGCGCTATAGCGTGAAGTTTTTTTGAAGCTTTAAAATATTTTTTTTTTTTTTCATGTATTTGAGCTTATTTACAATTATTTATGCTTTGGGTTTGTATGGATTAGGGGCTTAGTAAAACCGTTACTCATTTTAAATCTAGTAGCTAACTATATTGACCACTCTTTATAAATGATTTTTTGCCGCCTTGATTCACGCCTTAAAAATGCTATGACGCAATGCCTCACGCTAAAGCTTGAGGCTTGGCTATGCCGCTACGCCACGCTTCACGCTATTTATAACCTTGGTTTACATGCATGCAAAAATGCAATTTATCGAGAAATGTAGGCGTTTTACGTAACGTATAAAAATAAAATAAGAAAAGTTATAAATTATTTTCATAAAAATATTATAACACTTGTTTGACGTAAGCTTTTATTTGTTTGAGGTCGATTTACGTTGATTGTTGATTTTTAGTTTACGGGATTTAACTAAACAGTTGAAATTAAAAGTAATTGCGTAAAAGTTCAAAATAAATATTTGAAAGTTTATTGGCGTAAATGGGACTGAAAATACGGATTGTTACTTAACATATGTGTTTGGGCGGGAACAAAAAGGAAAAACCATTTCCATATTTATTGTAAAAGGAATCATAAACAATCACATCATATTTGCCTTTATGTAAACAATATCTCATATTGTTAACCGACAATGGAAGATATTTGATGATAAATCATTCATGGATTTAAACATGCAAATATTGGACACAATTATTATTTGTATGGAATAACAACTGACACATATCTTTATACATCAGAAATAAAAAATTGTCTTACATCCTAATTATCCAAATTACTAAAAATAGTATGAATGAAAACTAATTAGCAAGTTGAAGTCAATGTTCCAACATTCTCATGACTTTCTTCTTTACTCAATATAGCTAAATAGTTATATGAGTAAAATTCCTGTATACTTGTTTCAAATTAACAAATTTGTGAAGAATTTGAACGATATGATGAGTGTCGAATGTATTTTAGCATTCTATTTGCATGATTCTTAGTATGAAAATGTGACCATGTACCCTTTTAAGTATTTGTTGTCACCCACTTTATTATCTTGACAGTAATCTTTTTTAGTTTTTTAAAATGTAAAAGTATTCTCTTTCTTTAAATGTGTAATTGCAACTATTCTCTAAGATGGCATATCTAGTTAGCAGATTAATGATGAAATTCTCTACTACTAACTAGAATTGATTTTCTCTAGCATCACGTGTACACAAACAACACTATGCCTTATATAATTCGTAAACATTTTATTTTTAACAATCATCTATATCACTCTCAATTAGATATTGTTGTTGTCAGTCATCTAAACACTCTCAATTAGATACTGTTGTTGTTAGCTCATCTTGCTCTTGTGCAAAAAAAAGGGTTTTTTTTTATTTTAAAACAACCAGTCTTCACACACAATATAAGATATAATGAGGAATCATTGGTTAAAATAAAAACATGGTTGCATCCATGTATTTAAATTATCTCAAGTGAAATATATCATTTAAGGGACTTGCTATCTATGTTATATTGCATTTGTATTGAAATCTTATTTCACACATATGTTTATTTCATTTAAAACATTTATTCCAAGGTTGTTTGTTTTTATTTACTAAATTACCCAAGTGAAGTTTTCAATTCCATCTCAAGCATTAACTCTAGCCTTGATGGAATGGTTGCTTTCATATGTCTACTACAACATTGTGATCTTGAAATAAAACGTGAGCTGCTCCTACTTGTGTTAGGTTTACTAGGAGTTATTTAATTTGATCAAAACATATATTGTGATTAAACTTAGGTTCTCAGCTCCTAGATGCTTGATCCAATCAACTCTGGGATTATGATATCTTGTATTCTGTTATATAAGATTATTAAAATCGTAACCTTTTGATTACACACAGTCCTAGCAAATGGTCCATCCAAAAATTTAAATATAGATAATAAAAATAACAAAAATAAAAAAAAAGGGGGGGGGTGGGGGGGGGGGGGTTTTTGGTTGAAAAAAAACTTAATTGTCATATTACAAATATAGAGTCATAACCCCTTTTGATTACACATCGTCCTCGCAAGGTAATCATTAAGGAAAAAGTTATGATCCTCAATTCGCCGTATGTCAGATTCAAGAAACCTATATGACAATTATTTATCTTTATATAATTAATGCGTGTAGAAAAGAAAGATTTAATCATAGTCAATTGCTTGAGTAAGATTAAAACTCTTTTCATCAGGCAGGCATTAATATGTATACAATTTTGTCCTTATGAGCCTTTCTTCAAAAGAAACTCATTCTCACCTCACATTTTACTGTTTGGTGAAAGATCAATCAATCTCAAAACATTTGATTGTCTTTTAAAGACTGCATCTTATCATTTATATTTCTAAGATATTTATCAGATCCCAAGATGTGATAATACATCTTATTTGTTAACAGGTTATTAAGGACCCTCAACTTATATTCCTCAGCATTGATATTAAAATATTGATCACATTGGATGAGGGCATCCTTGCGGATTTATGAATGAGAGTTACAATATATTTTGGTTCGACATTTTCATGTTTTAACCTTAGTATGACATCAGCAAATAAATTCAAAAGGTTATGTATTTTGTTCCTGAATATTTCCAAGATTTATAAGTACTCCGGTTACTTTTGTAATGAAGAGTTACTTCTATAAATACTAAGTATTTTAAAGCAACAACCATATTGTTTTTAATTGGGAACAATACTGAAACACATTTTAAGTTCTTCATCTCTAGCTTGTTAATAATATGATTCTCAAGTATCTAAAAAAACTTTCAGAAACTTTAATCAAGACATATTGGGATTCATCCCAATCTATAAATTGTTAATGGTCTTGTATTACCTTATTGGTTGGTTCTATATTGAGTGTGTCCATGACACACGCAAATTTCTAACCTTGATCGATTTTGGAAGTAGGGCAATTATAGTTATCAGAAATCAAACAATACGAATATAGTTTGTTTTAACACATTTGACATACCATGATAGTGTGGTATTCTATGAGTATTGGAATTGTGAGACTCCATCAGAATTCCATGATAACTTAATTCTCTTTGGATCAAATACTTGTCAATTGGGTCGAGCCAAATTGAATACAAAGTTTTTTTAACACAGGTGGCATGTATAAAGTATATATCGTTGAATAGTACAATAACTCTATGTTCATGTGTTTCAAGAAAACAAAACATATCAGGTATACGTTACTAGTCTTTCAATAATTCAAGGACCTCATGTTAACTCTATGTTCACGTGTTTCAAGAAAACAGAACATGTCAAGTTATACGTTACAAGTCTCTGAATAATTCAAGAACATCATGTTGATGTGTTAACAAGAAGACATAATAATTTTACTACATACTTTATGTTATAAGTCATTGAATAATTCAAGGACTCTATAATTATGTCTTAACAAGTAAACATAATTATACTAACTAAAGTAATCAAGAAGCAAATCTTGAGTTTCATACCAGTCAATTTCAAGTTAATTTCTATACTTCATAATCTATGGATTATATCATTAAACCAGAATTATTTTGACTAAATAATAATTTAATAAATTAATAAAGCGTCTAGTTATTCTTCTAATTATCAAATAGTTGAAGTATATTTATATTATTCTTGACTTTTAAATGTAATCGGCAAACAAAACATCTTGTGTGTTTAAGTCTAGCTAGATTTATTAGCTTTCTTACTTGGTCGGGTCAAGTGGAAAACCCAATTATTCATATTTGTTGTATGTTGTTCCTTGCACACACTTAGGATTTCTCCCACTTGTGTAAGGGACAACATTACCTAAAGTAGACAAACCATACGACAAGCGTTCGATTGTTTAAACAATATGATAGTGTCATAGATATCACAAGTATAATTCAAACCATAATAAGGAATCATGGATTATTATTCTATAGATAACGTTTCAGGAAAACAACTAGTTATCCTATGAAATAAAATGCAATCTTCCTTTAGACAATGGCTGTTCATGTTCGGAAAGTAATGAATTATTTCAAAGCAAGCTAGAAATAATAAGGGTAACTAACAAGGAAATAAATCTTGTAGCTCCCCCACTGAATTTGACAACTCACCATGAAATGTTCATTTCAGTAGTATTAACGCAGAGCTCCCACTGGATTAGTCAACATTGTAAGTGTTACATCACCAGTAGAAAGCAAATAGCGATTTTATTACATGCCTGACATGTAGCAATGTTACTTTGGTATTGAACAGAGTATATGAAGTTTACTTGTGTAGAGATGAGGGTCTAGCCATATGTATCATTAACTAATTATTTTGTATGCATTTCCTCCGTATTATGTTTGTCTAATATAAGGGTGTTTTAGCAATTATTAAAGGAATGATTGAGTCCAGAAATACCTAGAAGACCTGCTAGTAATTATTTTACTCGTTTGCGGCTTAAACTATACATCGTGACAAGTTGCACGACGTCATTATTTTGGGTTAGCTATAGGACAGATGACTCTAGTTACACAAAAGTAATATTTCATTTCAAAAGATTTCAGAACCGGAAAAGGCGTAATTGAAAATTGAAAGTGTTGTTTTTATATAATTGAGAAATTTAATTACTTATCCTCTATCTTATTATTGTCAACCAATGGAGAAGAAGTATGGAGTAAAGTCTCACTCTTTTACCAGGAAAAGGACTTTGTTTGTTTTTAGAAAACAAAACTTTCGTTTACGGAATTATGTTGCAATAACACAATTACTCAGAACTAGAAAGTTCAATTTAGTATTTGCGATAATTATATTCTTAATAAGAATTAACTACCCAATTATACTAAATAAGACTTAAGATCCAACTTGGACCTCCCAAATTATTACAGGAATGTATGGACCAACAAACGTGTCAAACAAGTAGGGTGCAGAGGGGTAAGCGACGAAGCGTTTAATTGACTTTGTTAATGCAAATCTTTAGTTTATGAGACTTATGACATTAGTAACTCATATAGTAATGTCAAGTGCATATTTCGTCTCATCTTATGCCTCGGGTTCGAGGTCTGACCAGGTAACTCGATTTAAGTCCACCAAAAGAGAACGTAGAAAATTTGACAAAGGTCTGGACCAATGGGAAAAATAATTCGCCATGGGGTTGGAAAGGCCCTGAGGTCTGACTAGAGAAGTCAAACCAAATACACGTTGTTCTTCATTTTTGGCTGACTAGACTTAAATTTTCATTATAAGGGTTGATACACATATAATGTGTCATAAATTGTGTTCAAGAAGCATGCAAAACAACCCTTGAGCAATTATGTTAAGAAAACATTTTGTAACCTTTTTGGTTATTTAGACATATTTTGTCAATTGTTCTCGGTTAGCTCCAATTTTGGTACGCACTAAGAAGTGAGAAACAGGTCAGCGCGATGCCGTATTAAAAACCTGATTCTTATGGGGAATATTACTTATACCCCCTTTTACTTCTCTTATAGTTTGTTCCAATGGGTGTGTCGTCTTTACAATTGTCTAATGATGCCTATTAATGTTAAGAAACCTTTTGTTAAAATTAGTTTTATAGTGCCAATATGGTGGGATTTTAAAATTTTGATCAAACCCTATATTGTACTCTACCTTGGTCGAATGACACTATGTAATTCCAATAATTTCCTCATATCCCGAAGCATGTAGTGGGGCGGGAGAAGATTAAAGATCAATTTAACCCCATATTGAGCATATTAAAACTAAAATTAAACACAAGAAATCAAATTTCATAGTTTAATGTCCGTATTAATTTGTCCAAAAACCTCGGTTTCGCAAATAACACATAACTGGTCTCAAGGAGTAAAATTACGTGTGTAATATTAGACATGTTTTAATCCAAGTTTCTCTATAAGTTGTCAGTCCATTTTCAAGAGTTTCATAATGTCTCATATGAAAATAT
Source organism: Tanacetum coccineum (assembly GCA_026074375.1). Taxonomy (NCBI): domain Eukaryota; kingdom Viridiplantae; phylum Streptophyta; class Magnoliopsida; order Asterales; family Asteraceae; genus Tanacetum; species Tanacetum coccineum. The sequence goes on along the minus strand of BQNB010031384.1, from coordinate 4,368 downwards.
TGATTCATCATATGGCATACCACATATAAGCAATCAAAACAGACTAAAAATGGATTAATATTGAGGAACAAACTATTATAATGAAAGTAGTAAATCACATAATGTTTCGAGTTCTCAAAAGAGTCTTCCCCAATTAGAGAACCAAAAGACTCTCACTAGGTTTTATGCTACCTAGATCGCCACATCCATCATATAACATGATTGCGTGAGTCTTATAGCCGCGATAAAACAAGAATGGAATCATCATGGCAGCTTAATTAACATTTAATTTTGATCTATTCTTGTTTTTATCAATTTACATTTGTGTTGATTCTAGGTGTTTATTTATTAGTTTTGGCAAGTATTGCATATAATTGCCATGATTTTCCAACAAAACAATAAATAAACTGATTTCATGCAGCCCTAGCGTGTTTAAAACGTATGTAATATATAAATACTAAACGAGTTGACTCGTGATGCCACTGTTGTAGTTTAACAATCAAGTTAACCATTTAACTCTTGCGAGTACACAGCGGATATATCTAGTTTAGCATAAACAATTAACATACATGAAACACAATAAGGAATATAAAGGGTAAACAGAATACTAACCCTTGTAGTCAACTGCAAGTAAGTGAAACCGAGATCAAGAAACTAGTGACTAAATGGTCACCTCTACGAGTGCTCACACAAACACGTCTAACAAGCACGCCCGGATGCTAGTCCTACTTCACGTGTATCCAAACAACCTTTGTAGTACTAATACAACCTGAATCACGTACCCAAAACCCCTCTTGTAATGTGTACCGAAATTCAGAATAGAAAACTAGGGCTTGTATTAAATTCGGTTCAACCGAAATTGGTTGAAGTGAACCGAAATTCAACAAATAAAACCCGAGCTCGTTTCTAGCTGTTCTCATGCCTTAAGAACAAGTAAACCGACCCTTCGAACCTGCTGTAGGACACCTAAGATTAGACCACTCTTGTTGACCCTCCTTTGATGTTACCGCAATCAAACCAACAAGAGTATGTGAACCGAAATTGGATGAAACCCTAATAAGG